>JAMKQA010018243.1:0-14168 GCA_024699735.1 Posidonia australis
TGATATTTAGTTATTAACTATATTATGGAGTAATATTATGAAATAAAAGAAATGATATTAAAAATATTATTTGAAATCATTATATTACGTATGAGGCTCTTCAAATGACAGAAGTTTGTCTTTAAAGTATTTTATTTCATTGAGAGCTTGTACTCGAACATTGACATTAGATTCTAATTTTTTTATCACATTTTTAACAGACGTTAATAAATTAGTACGATTACCATGTTAATAACTGTATTGGAATTGTGGATTCAAATAATATGTTACATTCAGAAAAAAAATCTTATTCAACAAACAATTATGTAAAAAATTAAACATAAAAATGAAAAATATGAATGTAGATGTCCAAATGCTTATCAGCTTTATATAAATGATGAAGAAGCATGTTAAACCATATACTTTAGATGATTTATATGCTGCATTAATTGCAACATTTTTCATCAACGTCGTAATCTTATATAAGAAATCCATAATAGGTTTCTTATTACCATCCACCAATCGAAGGTCATTCGAAATTAGTTTCATAATATTTACAATCTTTTGACAATCTTTTAAAAAATGTACATTATTTATAATTGAATTTACTCTCCTACCAATTGGATTTTCACTCTTATGGTATTTGTATCGTTGTCGTGAATTGAACATATACTTCAGTCCATTTCTTTGATTAAGTATACTTTAGAGAGTAATATAATTTGTTGTAAATTGCGTGACTCATAGATAAATCAAATCACTACCGTAATACTTGGATGACCTCAATAAAGCTAGTAGAAATAAGTGATTGTAAATAAAATTTATTACAACCTTTGCATCTCTTATTGTTTTCTTCACCAACTTCATCTTTCTGAAGTCCTTAAGTATTAGATCAATACGATGAACTGCACATGGTGTCTAATTTATGTCATACTTTTTCATAATCTTGAAATCAGTCTTTTTAAAATTACTTCTATTGTCAGTCATAATCTGAACTATACTTGCTACTCCTATTTGTTTAATTACTTTTCCATTTTCTTGTATATGTACTTATAATCTTTAATAATATTAGAAGTATCAATGAATTTCAAGAAAATATTACGACCATCACAGTAACTCATAAAACAACTATCACAGTAAATCATAAAACTGATAATCTATTTCCTTGTGGTACTTGTTCAACTATCAGTCATTCTATAGATTGGACATTGTCGTTTCAAGTCATTAATGTAGGTTTTTAATTCTTCCTTCTTTATTTTAAGATGCTTAACCATGATCTCATGCTCAGTTAGTACTTTTACTCCTTAATCTTCTTTTACTGCAACATCTAGTATATGTTGCAGATATGGTCCTTTTGTTTTTTTACATGGATAGAATTGAAGAATATGTATTTTGATATAGTTTGCTCAAGTTTTTCTATGGCATTTTCAAATATGTTTTTAATCGTCTTCTACTTTGAGGCTTTTTTTCTATGTGTAACTGTATCTGGATTATTGTATTTTTGACTGTATGTTTTGAATATTCTAGAAATGCTTTTACCTTTATCCTTCTGCGTACTTTGAATGCAATTGTCACTTTCACTTCCCTTTAAATTTAGGTACTACCTTTTTCATTGAATCTTTGAATTTTTTCTTTATGTCATTTTTCATTTTTAAACTCCATTATTGTTTTTCTATACATTTCTTTGTATTCTAAAGTGTCACAGTCTAGAAGGTAAACTATATTGTCGTTTAAATCTGATATGAAAATAGCACTAGAAGAATCTTTATGGAAGAGAATGTTGTTGAATTTTTCTTCTCTTTTCTTTGCTTTAGTGTCCTTTAATAACTCTCTCTCATTTGTATATAAATTACAGATAGACACGATTTACACTTAGCTACATTGTTGTATTCGCCAACACGGTGTTATTTTAATCTTGTTATTCTCCACTCTTCATTTGCTTGTCACAATATTTGAATTGTGTTATTTGTCTGTTATTGTCTAAGATATGCATGCAATCAACCTAGTTCATATGTGTTAGAGTTATAGCTTTATGTCCTTTTTGGTTTTGTTAAGTCTTATGTTAAACCTTATAGGGTATTTGGATATCTATCTACGGAGCCATTTACATACTATCTTATATATGTACTTTTTGAGCCCTAATATGAAGTTAGTTGATTGTTTTTCCCACTTGCGCATGGTATTAGAGCAGAGGGAGAAACCCTAGCCTCCCCATCACCCAGCAGCCGTCCTCCACTGCCGGTAGCTGCCTCCGACCACCGTCGTCGGTCGTTCCGCAACCGGAAAGTCGTCGGCACTCTGCAGGACGTCACTGCAGCCACTGGGTTGACGTTTTCAGCCTCCGGCACCTCCTCTTCTCCCTGTCGGAACTCTGGTCACGTTTGGCGGCCTCCCTCTTCGCCGTCGGCTCCTCTGGCCAGCCTCTGACTGCCCCTACCTGCCTCCGCCAGCCCTGGCATGCCAATATTCACCGCCGGCAGGCCCTTCTAAGGCCTGTCCGGTAGGTCTAGAGGGGTGCAGTCCCTCTTCTTTCCGTGACGGCTCTTGCCGTTGCCCCCTTATGTATATCCGTATGTAAACGGAGTATAGAAGATCAGTTCTACTACCACGGGTGAGATTCAATGGCTCTACTACTGCTGGACATTACGTATCTCTAGTGTTTTCTTTGGTTTTTTGCTACTATTGCTTGTGTTTTGTATTCTCCGTCTGTATCTTGAGTATTGGGGACACCAGTTCGTATTTTTCAGCCTTATTTCAGATCTGATTTCTTCCTTTGCCATGGCTTCCCGCGAATCTCTTGTTAAGAATTTGTGCGGTACTTTAGAAAAGTTGAATGGCAAGAATTATCTATTATGGTCACAGAGTTTTGAAACCTTTTTAGCTACGCACCGCAAACTCAAGCATCTAATCTAGTCTCCTCCAGAAGCAAAGGATAGCTTGTATGAAGATTGGTTTGCTGATGACTCAGTCATTGTCTCTTGGATGGTGAATAGCATGAAATCCACAGTTGTCCGTAGTGTTATGGTTTTTCGTCCAGCCAAGAAAATCTGGGACACCCATAGTTCAGTCCAAGATCACTTTGGAGCACTTCGTGCACTTCTAGACGAACTTGAATTGTATCAACCACTTACCTCAGATATTACTACCATGCGTAGATACAGAGAGGTTGTTGTAGCTGCCTATCTTTTTGGACTACATCTGGATATCTCTTCTCAGATACGAGACCAGATTTTGGGGGCTGATTCTACTCCAAGTCTGGAAAGCACATTTGTTAGCGTCCTACGTGTCTCTACAGGTGGGCCTACTACTACTGCCCCCATTGCTAATCATTCTGCTATGGCTGTTCGTGGTCGCGGTCACAATTATGGTAGAGGAGGCCGAGGACGAGGCAATTTTAAAGGTCGAATCCCTTGTGACCATTGTGGTCGCACCAACCACATGTCAGACAGATGTTGGGAGAAGTTTGGTAAATCAGAGTGGGCACAAGCTTCCACAGAGGTGACTCAGACATCTACAGATGCTCCTTCCACCAGTGCTCAGTTAGTGACCTTATTCCAGGAGGAGTATGCACAGTTCCTTCAGTACAGAGAGACTCAGTTTACACCTACCGTTGCATCTCATGCCACTGCTTTCACCTCAAGTACTTCTGGTTCAGTTGCCTCTAGGGACAGTTCCTGGATCATTGATTCAGGAGCATCCTCTCATATAACAGGTAGCCATGATTTTTATTCCCGCCTTTCTAAATTACTTGACATTAGATCTGTTTCTATAGCTGATGGTCGGACTTGTATGGTAATTGGGCAAGGTACTATTCGTGCTACGTTCAAATTAATCCTAGATAAAGTCCTTTTTGTACCAAAATTTCCTGTAAATCTTTTATCCATTAGCTCTATTACCAAATAATTAAACTGTTGTGTGATCTTTTTCCCTTTTCACTGTACCTTTCAGGATTTATAGACGAGGAAGAGGATTGGTTTGGAACGTGATAGAGGACTGGGAGTGTACCTATTAGTTAAAGATGAGATACCTCGCGGCATTACTACTCTTGCTTCCACAGTTGATTCATCGTTCACATGGCATTGTCGACTTGGCCATTCTGTTCTTCAGAAACTTCAACAAACTCTACATTGGTTGTTTGTATCTTCTTTTCAGTGTGAGTTTTGTGACTTAGGTAACATCATCGTGCTACCTTTAGAGGTTTACGTCTAGTTAGGAGTAAGCGTCCTTTTGATTTAGTCCACTGTGATGTTTAGGGTCCAGCCAGAACTTCTTCAGTGTCTGGTTACAGATATTATATTGTTTTTGTTGATGACTTTTCTCGTGTGTCTTGGGTGTATTTGTTGAAGGACAGAGTCGGTGTTTTTGACACAGTTAAGAAATTTTTCATGGAAATAAAGAATCAATTTTCTATTTATCTCAAAGTCTTTCGCACTGACAATGCTTTAGAGTTTACTCAAACAAGTCTTCGACAATATTGTGAATCCTTGAGTGTGTTGCAGCAAACTTCTTGTCCTCATACATCCCAACAAAATGGAGTGGCAGAGCGTAAGCATCGACATATTCTTGATGTTGCTCGGTCTCTCATGCTTGAAATGCATGTTCCCAAGTATCTGTGGTCTGATGCTGGTCTCACTGCAGTGTACCTCATCAATCGCATGCCGTCCACACCACTTGGTGGGGATATTCCATTGCATAGGCTTTATCCAAGGGTTGATCTCTTTCCTCTCACTCTTCGGATATTTGGGTGTGTTGCTTTTGTTCAGGACTTGACTCCCAACCTGGACAAACTTGCTCCAAGGTCTATTAGGTTTGTATTTGTTGGTTATTCTCGTACTCAACGTGGTTATCGTTGTTATCTTCCTACCACCAGGAAATACATCATTTCTGCTGTTGTCACCTTTTTCGAAGGTCAAAAATTCTTTGATAACAATCTTCTTGTTTCTAATAGTGTTCCATTGCCTTCGGTGGTTGAGACTAGGGAGATGGATGTTACTGATGCTATTGTTGCAGGAATCAAGGTATCTGGCACCTTGCAGGTATATTGGTGACGGCCACGTCCTTCCAGTACCAATTCCTCTTCATCGTCTGCAGATCTGCCACCCATTGACCTTGATTTGTCAATTGCCATCAGAAAAGGTACACGTATTTCTTCTACTGCACACCCTATCTCCCATTTTGTGAGTTATGAGCGACTTCATCCTTCCTTTCGTGCATTTGCCTTGTCTATCTTTTCTGAGTCCATTCCCAGGAACTACTAGGAGGTAAGCCTAGTACCTCAGTGGAAAGCAGCTATGAATGATGAAATGGAGGCACTGAGATCCCGAAGGACGTGGACACTAGTATTTAGACCAAACCAAACCAATGTTGTAACTTGCAGATGGGTGTTTGCTATAAAGTACAAAGCAGATGGTACGGTGGATCGCTACAAAGTCCGGTTGATTGCCAGGGGGTTCACACAGGAATATGACATTGATTATACTGAGACTTTCTCTCATGTTGCTAGATTAAATTCAATCAGGGTCATTCTGTCAGTGGCTATAAATAACTCCTGGAATCTGTGCCAACTGGATGTAAAAAATGTATTTCTGTATGGTGATCTGTTTGAGCTAGTATATATGGAGTAACCTCCAGGGTATGTTACTCAGGGGACGAATCAGGTATGTCTGCTTAAGAAACCAATTTATAGGCTAAAACAGAGTCCACGAGCCTGGTTTGAAAAGTTTAGCAGTATTGTATCTGTTTGTGGCTTCCGCCGCAGTGTAGTGGATCACTTTGTATTCTATAGGGAAACAAAGGATGGCTGTGTCCTGTTGGCTGTCTATGTGGTGGATATCTTGGTTACAGGGAGTGATACCACTGGTATTTAGGAGACAAAAGATTATTTGCAGAAGTATTTTGTTACCAAAGACATAGGCAAACCTAAGTATTTCTTAGGTATTGAATTTGCATTCGCTAGAGGTAGGATGATTCTATCACAGAGAAAGTATGCTATGGATCTCTTACAGGAGACTGGACTTTTGGGGTGCAAGTCTGAGACTACCTTAGTGGATTAAAGTCTGAATTTTTGAGATAACTTCTCACCTCAATTAGAGGATGTTGGTAGATACATGAGACTGGTAGGGAAGTTGATTTATCTTACTATTATTCGGCCTGATATTGCCTACATTGTGGGGGGTTCTTAGTCAGTTCATGCAGGGACCACGAATGGTACACTGGTTAGGAGTCTTAAGGGTGCTGGCTTACATTAAGAAGATTTCAAGTAAAGGTTTGATCTATAAAAAGGCCATCTGTAGATAGAAGTCTATTCAGACTCTGGTTATGTTGAAGATAGAGGAGATAGAAAGTCCACTTCTGGATATTACACATATGTTAGGGGCAATCTTGTTATATGACGCAGCAAGAAACAGAATGTAGTCTCTCGCTCCAACGCAGAAGCAGAATATAGGTTCATGGTCCACACTACTTGTGAGATGATATGGCTTCGCTCATTTCTGATTGGTTTGGGTTTTTCTACTCCTTCACCTATATCCATGTATTGTGATAATCAGGCGGCTATTTACATTGCTAATAATCTCACCTTTCATGAACGCATTAAACATATTGAGGTGAACTATCACTTCATTCGTGAGAAAGTGATGCAAGGAATTGTGTCTCCTCCTTATATCAAGTTGTCTAATCAGTGTGCTGATGTCTTTACTAAAAGGCTTAGTATTGGAACCTATAGTTATCTTTGTAACAAGCTGAGCATGATTGATATATATGCTCCAACTTGAGGGGGAGTGTTAAGTCTTATGTTAAACCTTATAGGGTATTTGGATATCCATCTAAGGATTTATTTACATACTACCCTATATATGTACTCTTTGAGCCCTAATATGAAGCTAGTTGATTGTTTTTCCCACTTGCATAGGTTTATTAGGTAATTGGATATCCGTTTAGTTGGGTATCCTATAAATATGTAATCCATTCTATCAAATGAAAAAATCTCTTTGTTTATTCCTAATTTCAACATGGTACCAAAGTATAGGCCTAAACCTTAGCCTCCACCTGCACCCCTAGTCACCTTGTTGGAAACCGGCACCGCCATTGCCGAAAACTGCCGCCGCAGCCGTCGGATCTCGCCAGAATCTCCGCTTTTCAGCCATTGCCGGCCAGTCTAAGCTTCCTCTAGCCCTCCCACCGCCTCCTCTTCCACCTCCAGGCCGTTCTGCCGCTACAGTAGCTGTCGTCGGCCAGTCTAGTCACCGCCGATGGGGTATCGGCGGCCCCAACCTCGCCCAAGTGGACTGTTCAACCCGGTTCCTCTCCTGTTTCTTCTCTAGGTCATGTGTTAGGCTTTTTCACAGTTGTTTGTAGTTGTTTATGGGTGGATAAGTGATATCCACCAGTGGTTGAGCCTTCGGATTGCGTGGTTGTCTTCCTGGAAGGTAGTTGTGGTGCGTTTTTTTTCATCGGTGATCATCAAAAGAGGTCTTTCTTTTCTAGTTCCTGAAATTTCAAACCTTAT
The DNA here is from genome assembly GCA_024699735.1 of Posidonia australis. Lineage (NCBI taxonomy): Eukaryota > Viridiplantae > Streptophyta > Magnoliopsida > Alismatales > Posidoniaceae > Posidonia > Posidonia australis. Next base: position 7,484 of record JAMKQA010018243.1, read on the forward strand.
ATATTGTTTTTCTTCATTATGGCCACACGTGAGAATCTCGTGAAAAACCTTAGTGGTACATCTGAGAAATTAAACGGCAAGAATTATTTATTATGGGCACAAAGTTTCGAGACCTTCATTATTGCACATCGCAAACTACGTCACCTCACCAAACCTCTTCTAGATAGTAAAGATTCCTCATATGAAGATTGGTTTGTTGATGATGTCGTCATCGTCTCTTGGATAGTCAATAGTATGGAATCTATAGTGGTTCGAGGAGTTATGATATTGAGGCCGGCGAAGAAGATTTGGGGCACTCTCCGTCTCACTTATGGTCTTGAGGAAAATATCTCTCGGATTTTCGAGTTATACGAGCAATTGTTCATTCTTCGTCAAGGGGATCGTTCTGTTCCAAATCACTTTGCCCTTCTGCGATCTTTATTGGATGAGTTTGAGATTCATCAACCTCTGACGACAGATATTACACAGATGAGACAGTACCGAGAGGAGCTTGTAGTGGCCATTTACCTTTTCAGTTTTTCTCCTGGCCTCAGCTCTCAGATCAGAGAGGTCAGATTCTAGGGTCAGACAGTGTCCTAGACCTACAGTCTACTTTTGCTAGAGTTTTACGCATATCCATAGCTACTCCATCTTCAGTCTTCAAGCAGTCTACTATGACAGCCACTAGGGGGAGAGGACGTGGTAATTTTCGTGGTCGTGGTCATTCCAAGATTGGAGGATGGTCTCAGTGTACCCATTGTGGTAGGACAGGACATCGCATTGTGAGATGCTAGGATTTACATGGACGGCCTTCTTTTTTCTCATCTGTACATGTTACTACAGAGTCTACACTAGCTCAGTCCACCAGTGAGGAGCAAACAATCACCATTTCACAGGCTGATTATGACCGACTCTTACAGCTACAGGCTACTTATTCCACCGCTACTGTCTCCTATTCCACTTGTACAGGTACTAGTGCTCTCCTGACTTCCAGGAACTCCTCTTGGATAATTGATTCTGGTGCATCCTCCCATATGTCAGGTATAAAAGATCTTTTTACCTGTCTTTCTCAGCTATCTGATATTAGGTCTGTAGCAATTGTTGATGGTAAGTCTTGTTCAGTATCTGGCGAAGGGGTTGTGGAGACCTCTTCTTAGATCTCTCTTGATAGAATCTTATATATACCTGACTTTCCTGTAAATTTGCTTTCTATCAGTGCCATTACCAAATAAATACGCTGTTCTATAATCTTTTCCCTTTCCATTGCATTTTTCAAAATTTACGGACGGAGAGGAGGATTGGTTTGGACCGTGAGCATGGAAATGACGTGTACCTACTTGTCAGTGACGAGATACCTCAAGGGTTAGCCTCTGTTGCGTCTACCTCTGAGTCGTCTTTACTGTGGCACTATCGACTAGGTCATCCTTCTCACAGGAAACTTCAGCAAGCCTTAAATTGGGTTACCATCTCTCAGTTTGAGTGTGAGTCGTGTCAGTTAGGAAAGCATTATCGTGATTTCTTTCACCAGTTGTGTCTTGCGTTCAGTTCTACCTTATATGAGTTAGTACATTGTGACATCTGGGGTCCTTCCAGAGTCCTGTCTGTGTTAAGTCATTGGTATTATATTACTTTTGTTGATGATTTTTCGTGAGTGTCTGGTATATTTTTGAAAGATAGGAGTCATATTTTTGATGTACTCAAAACCTTTGTTTCTGAAATAAAAAATCAGTTTGGGATTATTATCAAATATTTGCGTACTGATAATGCTTTGAAATTTGTACAGAACAAGGTTGAATCTTATTGTACATCTTTAGACATTCGACATTAAACCACGTGTCCTCATACTTCTCGGTAAAATGGGGTGGTAGAAAGAAAACACAGACACATTTTCGATGTCACACGTACCATCATGCTTCATATGAAGGTACCCAAACACTTGTGGTCTGATGCAATTCTTACTGTCACTTATCTTATTAATAGGATGCCTTCTACTCCTCTTGAAGATAAGATTCCCCTTCATCGTCTTCATAAGGATGTTCACCTGTTTTTCTTGTCTCCTAGGGTTTTTGGTTGTGTATTCTTTGTTCAGGATCTCTCACTTGGACTAGATAAACTCTCTCTTAGGACAATTAAGTGTGTGTTTGTGGGATACTCTAGAATTCAACGAGGATATCAGTATTTTCATCCTTTCTCTGGTAGATATCTTGTGTCTACCGATGTTACCTTTTTTGAATCCATGGTATACTATGGTGACTCTGGTATTGACAGGGAGTTAGTTGTTAAGTCTGTTCCTTTACCCATTGTTGTTTCTCCAGTCCCAAGTGATCCACCCCCTTGCAGGTATATCGGTGTTGACAGAGGCCACCAACTCCATTAGCGGTAGAGCCAACCTCCTCCTCTAATGCAGATCGGTCTCCTAGTGACCTGCACTTGCCCACCCCCTTGCAGGTATATCGGTGTTGATAGAGGCCACCAACTCCATCAGCGGTAGAGTCAACCTCCTCCTCTAATGCAGATCGGTCTCCTAGTGACCTGCACTTGCCTATCGCATTGAGAAAAGGTAGTTGTTCCTCCATTGCTCATCCCATTTCCAATTTTGTTACCTATGATTCTTTACATCCATAGTTTCGTACGTTTGTCCCTTTCTCTTTGCACTGAATCTCTTCCCAGGAATTACCAAGAAGCACTTTTACTTTCGCAATGGAAGGCAACAATGGATGAGGAGGCAGCTGCCTTGGCAGTCCGTGGCACTTGGGAATTAGTGACTTGACCTGTGGGAGCTCATATAGTCACTTGTTGTTGGGTCTACACTGTCAAATACAAAGCAGATGGCATTGTTGATCGATACAAAGCCGGACTGGTTGCTAAAGGGTTCACTCAGACCTATGGTATTGACTATGATTTGACATTTTCTCCAGTAGCTCGACTTAACTCCATGAGAATTGTTCTCTCGGTGGCCATCAATAATTCTTGAGAGTTATGCCAACTTGATGTAAAAAATACTTTTCTATATAGGGATCTCACAGAGACTGTGCTTATGGAGCAGCCTCTAGGGTATGTTGTTCAGGGTGAGAACAGAGTTTGTAAACTTAAAAAGACGATCTATGGTCTGAAACAGAGTCTCAGAGCATGGTTCGACAAATTCTGCCAAGTAGTGTTGAAAGCAGGATTCCAAGAATGTGCTGTGGATCATTCAGTTTTCTATAGAAGATCTGAGTAGGGGTGTGTGATTCTGGTGGTTTATGTAGATGACATTTTAGTGACCAGTAGTAACTAAAGAGGTATCAAGGATGTAAAAGATTTTCTTGCTGTTCATTTTGCCATTAATGATTTGGGGAAACCAAGGTACTTTCTTGGTATTGAGTTTGCTTATGCAAATGGGAAAATGGTGTTTTCTCAAAGTAAGTATGTTCTTGATCTACTCCAGGAGACAGGACAGTTGGGGTGTAAACTAGAAAGCACTCCGATTGAACAGTCACCTCTACTTTGGGATACTAGCTTTGAGTTATTGGATGATCCAAGTCAGTATCGGAGACAAATTGGCAAGCTTATTTATTTGACAGTTACTCGGCCTGACATTTCATATGCTGTTAGCTTGCTAAATCAGTTTATGCATGAGCCAAGGAAGTTGCATTTGAGTGGAACTTTACGGGTCCTTTTCTATGTTAAGGGCTCTCCAGGCAGAAGCTTGATCTATAAAAGGAATGGTCATGTCAATGTGGTAGCATACTCAGACTCAGGCTATGTAGGAGATCGTGAAGATAGGAAATCTATCTCAGGATTCTGTACCTATGTAGAAGGAAACCTTGTTACATGGAGAAGCAAGAAGCAGAACATTGTGTCTCGTTCTAGTGCAGAGGCAGAGTATAGAGCAATGGCACAGATTGCATGTGAGATGATGTGGATTAAATCTCTTCTTTCTGAGATTGACTCACCTCTTGATGCTTCAATGCTAATGTTTTGTAACAATCAGGCTGCTATTTTTATTGTCAATAATCCTACCTTCCACGAGTGAACGAAACACATCGAGGTTGACTGTCACTATGTGTGAGATATGATGTTGAGAGGGATCATTTCTACACCACATACTCATTCGTCTGAGCAGCTAGCAGATATCTTCACTAAGGGTCTGAGTTGTGGGTCATTCATGTCTTTATGTACTAAGCTGAGTCTGTTTGATGTCTATGCTCCAGCTTGAGGGAGAGTGTTAGAGTTATAGCTTTATGTCTTTTTTGGTTTATTAGGTAATTAGATACCGTTTAGTTGGATATCCTATAAATATGTAATCCATCCTATCAAATGAAAAAATCTCTTTGTTTATCCCTAATTTCAACAATATGATTTAAATGTCCTTGCATTATTACGATCTTCACTGTTTTCTGAGAAATTTAACATTATGAAAGCTGAAAAGAAAAGATAATTGTCCTAATTTAGTGAAATAATACATACAAATATATATTTTTTATTTTCTACATGTTTTAGTGTGTTTTTACCATCATTCTTGATTTTTTTTTTTTCAAAATTTCCTGATTTGTTAATTAATTACGAAATATTCTGTTTTTTTAAAATTATAAATATTTTACCTTTTATTTTATTACGAATTTTACTATTTCTTAATGATTTTATAGAAATATAGGTTAATTCTATGTATTATTAGGTTAGATATATGTAATATGAAGTTATTAACATCAAAACACAAAATGAACATAAAAGAAAATCCTAAGATCTATATATTATTTGGTTAGATCTATGTCTTATAAGTTAGATTTATATAATATCAAGTTATTAACATCAAAATACAAAAAAAAAAAAAACCTAAGATTTTTGTATTATTATGTTAGATTTTTGTATTATTAGGTTAAATCTATGTAATATCAAATTATTAGCATCAAAACACAAGACCATGAAAATGCCTAAGATCTATGTATTATTCGGTTAGGTGTATTTATTGTTTTGATAGATTTAAGATTCTATCATAAATCTACATGAAAATTTCAAAATACAAATACAGAAAATGAAAAAAAAAAGACAAGGATTCTATATAAAAATCAAGTGTTATTTCTTTTAAAAGAATAAAACAGAGTGTGCAAGGCCACTAAGAGCTTCACCAAGAGCTTCCTACAGCCACCAAGAGTCCTGGAAGGAGAGGAAACGAGTGCTGGACAATTCTGAAAGAAGAGAAAAAGTGTCCTGGAAGAAGAGAAGTGTGTGTCAGTCCGTGTCGGTATTATAATGTGCGTGTTGGCCGACTCGGTACCAACTATGTGTAAAATTTACTCTGAGTCAGATGATATGGCTGACTCGTGTCGATTTTAAGCCCAATATTTGGTATTTTGCGACATACCCTAAATTATCGTGTCGGCTAGCTCATATTCTTTCGCTGACACATGTCGATTTTTGACACTATGGGTGCAGTTCAGTTTTCTCCTGAGGGAGATACAGATGTTCTTTAAAAGATAAGAACTGATGGGGAGGAGTGCATGAATATCAAACAATGATGGTTATAAATGTCTCTTGCTGGGCTGTTTGTAGAGCAAAAATTGCATTGATATTTGAGAACTTGGCGGTCCATGTGGGGATGTATGCTGATGGACTTGCATGCATGGGGTCATGTTTTGTTGGGCTTAGATCTAGAGCAGTGGTGAGTTTTGTTGTTGATTGTTTTTTGCTTATCAAACTTGGAACATTCCACCTCTTTCTTGTGGTGAAAAACTGATGACATGGTTCCATCATCCATGCATACACAAGCTTTTTCTATGTATTTGAAGCTCTAATAAGTTACAATTACTGGTCTGAACTATGAAATGATAGCTTGTCTTATTTTTCATCAGTCATGCATTCTTATTTTTCCATCTATCTGTCACCTTCCTATGGATGTTACTTATTCTAATTGCCGATTGATCACTGGTGCATTGCCTTTTCACAGGTCAAACTTGCAATCCAACACATGCGTAGAGTTATCAAGAAAAAGGCAAATTTTGACATCATGGATCTAGATACAGTTCAGGTTACTGTTCCATCCATGTTACTGATTGAATAATCTTGCATATACAGACCCACTGAATGATACTAACATTTGATGCAATATCAATTCATGGACAAGTTTCGTATACCTGCTGTTATCATTTATATCCTTGTATGTTGGACGTATTTCTTATTGCTCAAACCATGTCCCAAAATCAGAGAGAGAGAGGGAGGGAGGGAGGGAGGGGGGCGGGTGTGGAATCTAAACACAGTTTTCATGTTCCATGATGCTAGCAGGGCTTTGGGGATGGTGGAAAGGTGATCTGTAAGTGCTTAATGACAAAAATGTAGGTGGTTTCACTATCAAGCATCAACTGTTTGTTGGTTGAATGGAAAGGATTCTTTTTTGGGATCTTGAAATCCCAAAACATGTTGTCGATATGCTCAGACCACACTTCCATAGATATAATAGTGAATTTATTCAAGTCATAGTGTAAAGGGGTAGAGAAAATTCTGAAGCTAAATGCTTAAGAGGGTGGTGAAAATGGAATTTGTCATATATACATATGAATGGAGAAATGTTATTCATGTTGTCAGCACCACTTAGTGTTGCAGCATTGCTGTTATTTAACTTGTTTAAACACGTTTAAGTCCATAACCTTCTCACTACATTGTGGTGTGTGTGTGTAGATATATGGCGAAAAGATAGAATGAGCATAGAGACTCACTTTATGTAAATTGA
>JAMKQA010018248.1:0-10496 GCA_024699735.1 Posidonia australis
GGTTACAAAGGGGTCTTGCAAACGAAAAGCCTCGAATATTCGTTGGCACATTCGTTTGCAAGAGTAACAGCTCGGAAGGTGGAAGGTCAACAGTCACGGTTGGGCGCCTGTTTGGTGCGCCAACTATGTGCGCCACCTTGGTGTGCCACTTTGGTGCGCCACATTGGTGCGCCACCTCAGTGCGCCAGCTTGGTGCGCCACCTTGGTGCGCCACTTTGGTGTGCCACCTTGGTGCGCCAGCCCTGGTCACAAATGGCTAGTGGGTTTGGGGCTCTGGCTAGTGGGTTTGGGGCTCGGTTTAAGGACTGATCACATCCAAAGCAACATAAGATACTCATTCCTGGGTTACCTCAAAATCGGGGTGTCTACACCTACCAAGCCCATACATTTGCAAAGGGACTTGCCACCCCTTAAGTTAAACTAAAGAAAGCAGCCACCCCACAGCCTAGGTGTTTATTACCTCCAAGCAGGGATAGGGTTGGTCAGTATGCCTTTGAGAGAGTTAAAGAAAAATGAATTATCGAGAAAAGTAGGTATAGGGCCCTAGGAGTTTGGCATGGAGCCCATTTTACCCCGAATGCCCATTGGTTGAGTGAGAGCCACCATAAACCGAGGGATCCAGGTAGCACCAAGTGAGTTGAAAACATTCTAGTTCCTTGTAGCAGGCAATGAAGGTTTCCTCGGTGCTGAGGGCATATCTTCCATAAACCATGCATAAAGCTTGCTTCTATCTTATGAGCCTTGCATAAGTCATTTGGCATTCAACATTTTCGATTACACCACTTTTTGCATTTTACATTGCTTTGCAAGGCGTTTGCCCACATTCCAACCAAGGGCATGCTAGTTGCCTTTTGGGTCGGAATATTGGCAAAAAGGGATCTTCAGCCATGGGTATGTTAACTACTCTTTGGTTGGGAATAGGTCTTTGACTAGGGGCATGCCAGCTGCCCTTTCTAAGTCAAGAAGATCATGGGGACAGTATTACTTTTGGAGCATGCAGATGAGGCTTCGCAAGCACTCTTGGATAAGCCTGTCAGTTGACGCAACACAGAAGCATAACTGTCACGGCACATGAAACTGGCTGGTGGCATGCATGGCAATAGCTCGCAGGTCCGCTGGACTTCTTCCAAGGCGAGAGTAAGCTCTGTCTGCTTGAGGCAAAATGCATGGAAAGTGGGTTTCCAAAATCTAGCCACAACACATAACAAGTGCCATTTCACTTCAACCTTGGCAATATTTAACAACGAAAATGATATGCTTCAAACCAGCATTTGCTCACGATCCTTGGTAGTTAATGCACCAAACCATGTTTGCAAAACATCAGAACAATGCTTGGGTGTCACCATGGCTGGATATCTAGGTATGGCATATGAGCTGGTAGTTATGGCAGTTACCCAGTGAGCCCCACCATATACCAGCAATGCAAGCAATTTCATTCCCAAGGTCAAAAGTGCAAAATGGTCACGAAAATTGCATTTTGACCCTCCGCAACTTGCATATGAACGACAAAGTGTAAAGTGTCAAGAAAATGAATGCACAAGTCCTCAGAAAATTCATTAGATGGGTAACTTGCAGAAAACCCCTTTACACCGTGAAGTGTGCAGAATAACCCATAAAGGGTGCGATAAATCATATTTGGGCAGAAGCTTGCAAGTACCCAGCAGAATATCAAATATCATAGCACTGTAGTAATACAACAATCATAAGTTTGTTATATCAGGAAATTTTCAATAAAGCCCTCAAGTGTTGGAAGATAGCAAGTAAGCCCTCACTTTTTGCAACCTTGCAATCAAAGCCAGTTGAGATCAAAACTCCAACAAGGTTCCTTCAGAGGATATTGCATGCATCTCAGCAAGAACACCGGTTTCTACGCCACAGCACCAGTAGCAAGCACAATTGCAGTTTTGCCCTACGCAATTGCAGCTAGTTTCCTTCCTGGGGGACAATCCAGGGATTATCGCTTTTTGTTTTTTCGGATTCTCCGTCCGGGCGGATGAGATCCTTCTACCCCTCCTTGGATTTTCGTGGGCGCGAGATCCTTTTCCTTGGCTCTTGACCGGGCGGTCAAAGTCGACCTTTTGACCGGGCAGTCAAGGCCATTTCTTTTGCTTTGCTTGGATTTTCGCGTGCGCGAGATCCTTTTTGCTTGACCTTTTGATCGAGTGGTCAAGGCCTTTTTCCTTTTCCTCGGATTTTCGCAAGCACGAAATCTAGTTGTTTGACCTTTTGACTGGGCTGTCAAGGTCATATCCTTCCCCTTGGATTTTCACGGGCGTGAAATCCAGCTGTTCGACCTTTTGACTGGGCAGTCAAGGTCTTGTCCTTTTCCATGGATTTTCATGGGCGCGAAATCCAGCTGTTCGACCTTTTGACCAGGTGGTCAAGGTCATATCCTTCCCCTTGGATTTTTTGCAGGCACGAAATCAAGCTGTTCGACCTTTTGACCGGGCGGTCAAGGTCCTTTTCCTTCCCTTTGGATTTTCGTGGGTGTGAAATCCAGCTATTTGACCTTTTGACCGGGCGGTCAAGGTCATATCCTTCCCCTTGGATTTTCGCAGGTGCGAAATCTAGTTGTTCGACCTTTCAACCGGGTGGTCAAGGTCATTTCCTTTTCCTTGGATTTTTGCGGGCGTGGAATCCAGTTGTTTGACCGGGCGGTCATGGCCATTCCTTTTCCTTGGATTTTCGCAGGCGCGAAATCCAGCTGTTTGACCTGTTGACCAGGCGGTCAAGGTCATTCCTTTTCATTGGATTTTTGCAGGCGCGAAATCCAGTTGTTTGACCTTTTGACCAGGCAGTCAAGGTCCATTTCTATCCTTTTCTATTTTGGGTTTTCGCTGGTGCGAAATCCCAGCGAAATCCCTTTGCTTGCCCTCGGTCTGTGCGGACAAGGCCCTCTTTCTTGCTTGACAAATAGTATGTTTGTCATGCCCTTTTTCTTTGGACTGGTATCCCCAACTACTCGGTTGACAACCGTCAAGCTGTTTGGCGTCCGGGTTGACAAGACTTGACTGACTTGTCATATCCTGCCTCCTCAGGTTGATAACCTCGATAATCCAGTTGATGAGTTGGACAACTTATCATTTTCCTTCCAGTGGTTTCATCTGTGCGCCGGATTCCTTTGATTTTTGCCATATCATTTCAGCATTAGCATCAGCATTGCATCCACTTACAAGCACCCATTCTTGTGTTTCTAATGTTGGCATCAGCTTTGCATCGGTTCGTGCATTTGTATTTTGCATTGGCATCGCATTTCCAGCATTTAGCTCAGCAATCGCACGCATTTTGCATTTGCATTTGGCAACAAGTCATGACTTTCGGTGTATCTACCGGATAAGTGACCTAATGCCTACAACAAACATCACTCCTCCACAACCTCAAAATGGAGGTATCTTGTCAATCCTAAGCATCGGTCTCGGTTCCCTCCGTCTCTCGACCTCGCTCAAGGAGGGGCATTTGTAGACACCCCGATTTTGAGGTGGCTCATAGGTAAACTCTCCGAAGAAGTTGCTTTGGATGCGGGAAGCTCAACCACTTTCAAATCCTATTTGACACTTTAACCAGCCAAAGATCAGTGCATAAACCGACCACAAGCCTATAGCAAACCTGTGGCCCAATTAGCAATTCAGGCAGCTAGTGGAGAGCACCAATGTGGAGCACTCGATTGGAGCATTCAGCAGGAGCACCACAGTGGCACACTAAGCTGGAGCACCAAGATGGCGCACCTTTCTGGCGCACCATCTTGGCGTACCAAGTTGGCGCACAGCCACCTTTCAGGGTGCTGGCTTTCCATCTTCTATGCTTGTAACCCTCGCCTGTAGATATTCCTTGCGAATCAACGCAAGGCTGTTCGTTTTCGAGGCTGTTTGCATCCCATTGGAGTTACCTTGTTGAGATTCTATAAAAAGCCATCCATTATCAGCCTTTTTGGGAGACTTGGCAACTCATCTCTCTTGGTTGAGCTACCTACCATCTCTTGGTGAAGCCACTCACCTACTCTCAGAAACCTACTCTCATTTCCAGAGGATATTCTCGCATTTCAGAGCATTCCCAGCTGATCCAAAGTAACAAGGAAGTCTTATCTTGAGCCATCAAAGAGGGAACATCTTAGGCAGTAAGCTCCACATAATGCACTGAATAAAGCATACAATGAACTGGATGTATGATCTGATAGTGATAATTTTCGTGTTGTTTTTAGGATAAGTTGATCACTCCTACATGTATATTTATAAGGTTTCTGTGTTATGTTAAATTCTGCATCATGTGGTATCTGTTTTACATAATGAATCATGATTCCATGCAAATACTAGCCATGAAATGAACTGTAAACAAATTCTTTGCATGTTCATCATCTTTACATGTTTGTTAAGTTAATTAAATCATTGCATAATCCTTAGAATCCACTAAGCAGTAGTTACAACTTCTTAACCCATGAACATGCTTGATTTAAAGAGAAGTGATAAGAGGACCTTTTATGCTTGCTTTTCATCATATTTCAGTTCCCTACCATCTAAATTGATATGGATAAAATTAATCACAATTCATCTCTTGCATCTGGCCCAGATTTTGAAATCAGACTGCAGTCTGATTCAGAATTTTTGGGGTGCACCAAACTAGAGCACCTATATGCCGCACCAAGGAGGCGCACCTAACCAGAGCACCATCCTGGTGCACCAGTCTGGTCAGAGAATAAATCATCAACTTTACATCATGATCTGCATGCTTTTCTGGGTGTTTTGGACTTTGATGCTTTTGGTGTTTATTCTCTGATATGTCATGTCTTTGTATGCATGATTTCAGCATAAGATAGCACTGTTTATATGACTTTTGCATCCTACATGTTCAGCCTGTTGTTGTAATCTGGTGAACTGATTGCCCCATGAACTCCTGTTGGGGAGGTTCTTATGCAACAGTCCATGATCCAGATTTGGATAACATGGCTGAAACTTATTGATTTTATTTAGCATAAGGGTGTTGTGGTCTTGTGTGAGGCATATAGCCCTTGAGCACAAGACCCATATTGTGTTTTCATGTTAGGTTTTTGTTAGATACTCATGATGCATTTTCTTATGAGTTTGCGAGTTTACAGGATTTTATATTGCATGGCATTAGGCTGGTTTACTATCTGATCTGTGATTTTCTCTGGCACACCTTTCTAGCACATTAGTAGAGCACATAGGTGGCGCACCTACCAATTTTCCACTGCACATAGTAGCTCTTGGCATAGTGTTTAGCATGTTTTCTGATCTGACCTTCCTTTGGTTTTCTCTGGGTGTCTTCCTGGACATATCAGGATGACTCCAGTCTATTTTCATCCATTTTTATGCATGATAGTTCATGTTTTGCATATAGTAATGTGAGGATGAAAATCAGTCGGTGTTGTTAGATCTTTGATCATATCTGTGCAACATCGTTGCACCGGTGCTTGACTCACCGCACGGGTGACCTTTCTGAGCATTAGGGCACACCCTACAATCCATGCACCCATGTTTAACATAGGGCACCACTTATATATAGCATTGCATTGCATTTCGCCCTCGGGCGTACAGGAAAGGCTGAAAAGCCGACATGCCATATAAGTAAACAAGAAATCCATTAAATGATCGATTTTTCGGGCGCACGAGGGTGCCTTCTACCTTCCTCGTGCATAACAGGGATCCATGCCCATTTTTGGTTTATGAAGACCTTTTCCATTGATTTTATTGCATGATTTTAGTGTTTTAACACGGTTTTCCTGGTGTTAGGCAGTCCTGTCACAAAGTCCATGGATACATGCTCCCATTTCCATACCAGAATATCCATAGGTTGCAACATTCCTCCAGGCTTCTGGTGTTCAATCTTCACCATATGGCAGGTTGCACATTTCATCACATGCTCAGCTATCTCTCTCTTCATTCCAGGCCACCAAAAATTTCTCTTCAAATCTCTATTCATCTTAGTGCTCCTGGGATGAATTGAATACTTAGACCGATGGGCCTCATCAAGCAATCCCTGTTTCACATCCTCCACTCGAGGCACATACAGGCGCAAATCATACCTGAGTCCTCCATCTGCACCAATAGAGAAACAAGGCACCTCTCCTGCCTCTAGCTTAGCCCAAGTCTCCTGCACAAAGGGATCCAGTCGTTGAGCAGCCACAATAGTTTCCAGTAACCTTGGGCGAACAGACATGCTTGCTACCCAAGCTTCAGCAGGTCCTTGAGACTGCTGCAACAGTCTACAACCAACCAAATCCTCTAGCATACGCCACTCCTTGATCATCAAACTGGACATCAAGTGAGTGCGCCTACTCAGGGCATCAGTGACCACATTAGCCTTCCCCGGATGGTAGGATAGGCTAAAGTCATAGTCCTTGAGGTATTCCACCCATCTTCTCTGCCTCAGATTCAGATCCTCTTGAGTGAATACCTCCGGTGGTCTGTAAATACCTCAAACTGCTCACCATACAGGTAATGTCTTCAAATCTTCAGAGCAAACACTACTACAACCATCTCCAAGTCATGAGTGGGGTAATTCCTTTCATGGTTCTTCAATTGGCGTGAGGCATACGCCACCACCCTTCCATGCTGCATTAGCACACATCCTAAACCTATGCCACAAGCATCACAGTACACTGCAAAGCCCCCACTCCCTAAAGGTAAGGTCAAAACTGGAGATGTGACCAGTCGGGTCTTCAACTCAATGAAGCCCTCCTCGCATTGCCAGTCCCAAACAAAAGGACTTCTTTCTGTGTCAATCTGGTCAAGGGTGTTGCAATCCTGGAGAAATCCTGTATGAACCTTCTATAGTTTCCAGCCAAGCCCAAAAAGCTTTTGATCTTAGTCACGGTCTTGGGTCTGGCCCAACTACTAACCGCCTCAATCTTGGCTGGATCCACCTTAATTCCCTCACCTAAAATGATATGGCCAAGGAATGTGACCTCTTCCAGCCAAAACTTACACTTAGAAAACTTCGTATACAACTGGTGTTGCCTCAAGGTCCCTAACACCATTCTCAAGTGTGTCCGATGATTCTGCACGTCAGGGGAATATACCAACACATCATCAACAAATACCACAACAAATTGGTCCAGGTAGGGTCGGAATACCCTATTCATTAAATCCATGAAGGCAGTTGGTGCATTCGTCAATCCAAACGGCATAACCAAAAATTCATAGTGGCCATACCAGGTACGAAAAGCTATCTTCTGCACATTAGTTTCCCGGATCCAAAGCTGGTGATACCCTGATCTCAAGTCAATCTTCGAGAATACAGAAGCCCCCTGAAGCTGATCAAACAAAGGATATTTATTCTTGATTGTAATCTGGTTCAGCATTCGATGATCGATACAGAGGCGGAGTGAACCATCCTTCTTCTTTACAAACAGCACTGGTGCACCCCAAGGTGACACACTTGGCCTGATAAATCCTTTGTCCAGCAACTCCTGAAGCTGATTCTTAAGCTCTCTCAACTCCGCTAGCGCCATCCGGTAAGGAGCCTTAGAGATGGAGCTAGATCCTGACACCAGGTCGATCTAGAACTCAACTTCCCGGTGCAGCGATATCCCAGGCAAGTCCTCAGGAAACACATCAAGATACTCCTGAACCACGGGTATATCCTACACCCTCAGAACTTAAGAAGAAGACACCGTCACACCCGCCAATTATCCCACACATCCCTTAGATAAATGGCGGTAAGCTTTCATTGCAGAGATTATCTTCTTCTGTTCTCCTGGCCTGGTTCCTTGCACCACACACCACCCCTGGTCTAAACACTCAACCAAGACACTCCTCTTCGCACAGTCAATAATAGTTGAATGTTGTGTCAACCAGTCCATCCCCAAGATGATGTCATACCCCTGCATATCCATCACAATCAGACTGGCTCCAAAATCTCGGTCCCCTAACTTCACTCTGACTGATCGTAAATATTTCCATGCCAAGTTGTGCTCCCCCAAAGGGGTCACCACATCCAGATGGAAGGCCAATTTGGCTGGTCGGTCCCCAACCTCTGCAGCGAAAGACTTAGAGATAAAAGAAAAGGAACTCCCCGAGTCAAACAAAACTCTAGCCAAACGGTCAGCCATAAGGAAGGAACCTAGATAACACCAAATATCCATTAACAACAACCCAACACAACAACAGAAACAACAGCAAACACATAGGGAGAATACCAGATATAGTAGTACATAAAGGGAAAGGATACAATACAACATATCTCTAATCCTTACCCTCTACAACATCCCATGATGGACCAGCATCCGAAGCAGATATGGAGAACACTCTCACTTTAGTTAGCTGACGGGGCGTGTCCCTAGCTGGCTTTGCCGGTTCAGGATAGTTTCGCTGAATGTGCCTAGGCTTTCCACAGTTGTAACAGACCATCTTCTCAGGATTCCGTTGTCGATGGTAACATTGCGCTGCCACATGTCCCGGGCGCCCACAGATATAGCAAGCTTCTTCTTTTCTGGGCCACTGCTTGAACCTGCCTGACTGTATCCAGCTCCTCCCCCATCAACAGACTCGGCGTGCTCCTTCCTCTTCCTCCCAGAGCTCCCAGAACTGCCTAAGCTCTGCCTCCCAGAAATGAAAGATTGCGGAGCAAACGCCTTCCCCTTACCCTTGGGGTGATCTTCCAGGAACAATCTGCGGTCCTCCTTATAACGGGCCGCCAACTCCACTGCTCTAGCCAAAGTGGGGTACTCGTAGCCTAAGACCCTCGATCTGAGTGCTGGAGTCAATCCCTCCACAAATCTCTTGGCTCTACGCTACTCAGTGTCAAATGCCTGTGAGAACTGCTCTAGTCTAGTGAAGGTCGCCTCATATTCGACTACAGACATGCTACCTTGCTTCAGGTTTCTAAACTCTCTGTCCAGTCGATCTCGTTCATACACTGGGAAGTACTTCTCGTAGAAGGCTACTTGAAACTCCTCCCATGATATCATTAGTAGGTCAGCATTGGGGAATTTCATACGATGGGTGGCTCTCCACCACTGGTCAGCATCTCCCTTACACTGAAAGGTAGCCAAACGAACCCACTTCTCAGCTGGGCACTCCAAGCCCTCCAAGACCTTCTCAATCTTAAGCAGCTAGGCCTCACATTCTTCTGGCTTGCCTCTACCATCAAAAGTAGGTGGGCTCAAACGACGGAACTGCTTAAGCCAGGGGTCTGCCTTGGTCCCATTAGTGTTATTCTTGCCAAAAGTCTAGGCAAAACCTTGCATCATATGGCTCAGCTCCTATTGAAGACCTCCCCAACCACAGTCTTGCTCCTCGCCAGGACTTGCTGTGGGAGTCCTGCCTCTGCCCCGACCTCTAGGCGGCATCTTGCTGCCACCACACACACCAACAAACAAGCAAGCAACAAACAAATCAGGTTCTATGATCCCCTACAGATCGAGCAGTCTAGCTAAAGCCATAATGCCGGACACCCTAAGCTAGTGCACTTAGTGAACCTAGGCTCTGATACCACTTTGTAACACCCTAGTGCTACACAACAGTACAAGAACTACCCAAGAGTAGCTAAAAGGATCTAAATAACAGAGTTAAATAAATAAAGCTAATCACCCAGACCTGTGTGCGGCAAACGTGGCTCGAAAAGATGCACCAGACTAGACTGCTCCTACACCCGAGCACCTGAAACAAAGGGGACAAGGAAAACACGCATGAGTGACAGGAATGTCACCCAGTACGCGCCCCAAAATAGCGCTAAAACCCCACGAAACAACATTGCCAGAAAACTACCATTGCCAAAACCACATGTCCAATTAGAAAAAACTTGGAAAACAATGGCATTTCAAACTTTCTTTTCTTTTCTTTCAAAACCTCATGCTCGTTCATAAACCTTTATTCTCAACACTGGGAAGCAAATCATTTCATCTAGTTTCCTAGCCCAAAACATCATTTAAAGCCATTAGCACAATTTATCACAAATCCGGGCTAGGAACTAGTCCACACACAAATCCACACTTTTCCATTCCAAAACTGGTCGCATCACCCTGGCCATAGGCAATCGACCTGGCCACAAGCAGCTGGTGAGGATTCCATGTCACCACACCCACACTACAGTGCCGCGGTGAACCACCCTGCGCTGGAGTTCAACCGCCCAAACCGCAGCCTCAAAATGTACCCTCACGGGTACAAGCACGGAGTGCATCCTAGGGACTCCCTGGTGCCCGAGCACCTGGGGACTCTAACCCCAGACCCGTCCAGCACCGGCACTGAGGGTAGTCCGGGTCTCTCATACCTCGGGTTCTACAGTACCACCACAGTCTCGAGGCTCCTACCCCGGACCGCAAACTCAGCAACCACAACCAAGGACACATCCCCGACATCTCTAAAGGTCTCACTACCTCGTCGGCAAGTCCTGGTTTCATTGTGGTTTATACAATTTCCTTTAATCTCTTTAAAATCATATGCGATTTGTCTTTTCAAAACATTTATCAAAACCATTTTCCATTCATAAAACTCTTTGCAAATCACATGCATTATGCATCAATTCATTACCTGTGGTCTTTA
>JAMKQA010018251.1:0-27649 GCA_024699735.1 Posidonia australis
TAACTTCAATAAATTAACTTTGTCAATGTCCATACAACAATTCTCCATCAATGTGCATACACCATATAAATTTTAGACTTTAAAGAGAATAAGATTTAAGAGTAGAGTAATATATATTATATATATAGTGTATATATTATACATTACTTTTTATATTTAACTATAATATATTATAAATAAAATAGGTCCAGAGGTCTAGGTATTTTTAGACCCAGACCCGACCCAGTAAATAAGCAGGTCTAGGTGTATGGATCCATGGATCTCATTTTTAAGACCCAGACCCATTAAGTATGGGTCTAGACCCACGAGTCTTAGGTCCAGACCCGACTCATCACCAGTACTATCCTGAACGCCCTCTTGTGATTAATACTTAATGATGGCCAGTAGGTCCCGCACTCCAGGGTCAGTATGATTAGGCACCGTCCTCCCCTCTCCCGCGCCATCCCACTAAGACATGGGGGGTTTAGGGTTTTCCCTCTGAACAAGAGACCTCACTCACTCTACCCCCATCACCACTGAATCACACCAGACAGAAGTCTTGTCAGCTGGTGGACTGCCACCACCAGAACAGGTACACACATACACACCCACATCCCCAGGTCCATTTTTTGAATCTCTTCTGCTATTGCGGTTTCTGAGCTCGAACTGGTACTCAAAGTGAAAGATTTCAGTATCAAAATCCTAGGTTGGAAATGATGGTACATTTTGATATATCTGGTCCTTCATCTTTTCCTTTTCCTGATTTATATGTCTGTTTTTTTTTAATTGAACTTTGGGGATTGTCAGGTGTTTCTCATTAATCAGTCCTATTGTTCTTGTTGATAGCATTGTGTTGCTAAAGGTTTAATATGATATTGGATTGTGTTTATGAAATGCTTACCTTAAAAAAGGAGGTGCCTTGGAAGGGCACTTGGCTGTTTTCACTTGTTAACTGCAGAGAAAGCTTACTCGTGTGCATTTGCTTTTGTTGCGTAGGTGGGTTTAGGGACCTGTGAGCTAGTCTTCGCCGTCATCATGCAGGCGGCAATACGAGTTAGCTTGTCTGGGCAAACATTTGCCCTTTTCAGGTGCAGTCATTCTCCAGGAAAGAAAACACGAAACCGGCGAACAAAAGAAGAGAGGAAAACAATGGTCGAGTCTTTTATAAAGAAGTAAATTTTTTATCGTCTCTGCTTTTATTTTAAAAAAGTAATAAATTCTCGAAAATCATTCTCATACTTTTATCTAGTTATATCACATCATTATATCTGATTTATTTCCTAATTTTCCGATTTTCTTTTAGTCCATATGCAATGTGTTGATTTACTGAAACCATTTATTTTAATTGTTTTCAGATATCAGAATTCAAACAATGGGAGTTTTCCTTCCCTTAACCTCACCCACAAGGAAGTTGGAGGCTCTTTTTATACAGTACGTGAAATTGTACGAGAAATAATTCAGGAAAATAAGGTTTTGGGTCCTGGTAACCCAAACTCACAAATGCTTACTCTTGATGATAGTGTGGAACCATTATCCCTTGAACCACGAAGCCATCTATCACTAGCAATTGATGAGCAATCAGTTGAAGAAATAGAGAAGGAAGCTGTTTTTGTTTCAAGCCAGCGTCAAGTTCACAAGGAAGACATGATCATGGCGGAAGGTGAACTTGCTAGTAGAAAGTTATCAAGTAGAAGGATAATGTCTCTAAGGAAATAATTTCACCTAGTTAATGTAAGTTGTCTAGCTACCACTAATGGATGTGACACTTGCAGGAGATCAGGATTCAAACATTTACATCAACAGCTATCACTACAAGAGTTCACAAGTTGTTGATTGCGATATCTTGGATGTGAACAAAGATGTGACAGAACAACCACAGCAGGAAAGATGTAATTCTCAAGGGGATGAGAGAGTAAACATAGAAGACCAAACTGATGATGGAGTTGACTCTGAAATTCACAAAATTGAGCAACCTGTTCAAGTTTCTCAGGGTAACTTTGAAAACTCAGAGTCGGAAACAATGTTACAAATGAATTCTGAAATTAATGAGAGTGTTGGAAGCACAGGGTTGGCTTCTATGGGAAATATTGTTTCTGAGATTACAGAGACAGATTCCTCAGAAAAAATGATATCAGTGTACAAGGAGGTTCTTACTGTCTCAGATGAATCAGAGAATCATTCATCTTCTTCTCAACCTGAAGAGGATCTTGAATTATCCTCCATCTCCACCTTCGGTAGCAGCTCGAAACATACATCCCTAGCAAAAGAGGATTCTATAATTAGTTCAGAAGCACTGGAAGCCAGTGATCTTACCAGAGGGAAGAATGCAGATGTATTCCGTAGTCTTTCTAAGGAGTTAAAGATAAACAGACCGCATTCTGTTGGGGAAGAAATTGATATAGCAGGAAATGTTTCTTCCAATATCAGTGATGATAAATTAGCAAAAAATCTTACTCCAGTTTTAGATATCTCAGATCTCCCTACATCTGAAACTGCAAAACGAGAGGTACATAATTTGGCTGGCATATTATAACTATGAACAATGCAATTTGTCATTAGCCTTTCGTTCATATGCTGTTTTAATTATAAACATCAAACCTATCTTTATTTGGGTTTGGTCTCCCGTGTGGCTGAGATACTTGGGTGTTGGGCTGAGTATTTTCCGATTTGGTATTTGGGTCTCTTGTTGTCTGGGATGCAAGTGAGGAAGTCAGATTGGAATCCAATTGTGGAGAGGAGCATCGCCTAATAGGTGTCAATTGGGTTGGGTTGAAACATGGCCCGAAGCATGGGTCGCGCTGGGCCAAGGAATTGGCCAGCCATGTCGTGCTTGCACAACAATATTTTTTTTATTTTAAAAATCCAATAGCTAAGTTAGTCGTTGGCAATAGCTATTGGTTCAACGATTTCAAATTTTGCATTTTAGTCTTGATATTTTTTTATTTATACAACAGGATCTATCTTTATAAGAAAAATTACATTTAGGTCCTTATATATTTTTTGAAAATTACGTATCAATCCTTTATTTTTTCAAAAAAATTAGTGAAACCATAAAGAACGTCCATATCCTTCCATTTCATTACATCACAACTACAACTCTCTCTTCTCTCTTAAGACTCTCTTCTTTTTTTAAGTTTCAACTCTCAAGTTCTCAACACTCTCTTCTCTCCCAAGTCCCAACTCTCAGGTTCTCAATACTCTTTTCCAACTCTCAAGTTCTCTCCAAACTCTCAAGATCTCAACTCTCTTTTCTTTCCCAACTCTCATATTCTCAAGTCTCAATAACATCATCATTAAAGGTAAGGTGAGGGAGGATTGCCGATGACTTAAATAATTTTAATGTTCAAAAAGAATTTCCTAACATCGTTGACTTCGCCGATACCAATCTACTATCACTAGGCTCAATGATGGAATTAACTTGTCATAATGATGAATCTATTTCTAGAAAAGGAAAAAGAAGAGCTGAAGCATGGAATTATTACTACATGGATTTTAAAAAGAATAAGGAACACTAGGCCCAATGATGGAATTAACTGGTCATAATGATGAATCTATTTCTAGAAAAGGAAAAAGAAGAGCTGAGGCATGGAATTATTACTACATGGATTTTAAAAAGAATAAGGAAGGGGTGGTCGAAGAGCAAGCATTTTACATGCACTGTACGGCAAACTTTTCATGTAAGTCTTTTAGTGGCAATGGTCATTTACTTAGACACAGAGTTAGATGTGTAGAGAGAATAAATAAAAAATCATCTGATATTACTTATCAAAACCCAACTCCAAATTAATCTAAGTGGTGGAATAACTAATTAGCTTTATAACTATAAGAAAGTTAGGGAAATGCATGTTAGATATATTGCTGTAAATAATTTTCCTATTACTTTTGGTAATAATCCATCGACAAGAGTATATTTCCAAGCTTATTGTCCACAATTTAAAAATGTGTCTGAGAATACAACTAGACGAGATATTATAAATCAATTTAATATTTTATGGCAAGATCTAATTAAACATATGTGTAATATTCATACTTCTGTAGCCTACATTTGCAATATTTGAGAGGGTAGATTAAAACTGGGTACATAGTTGTTACTACCCATTTTATAGATGGAAATTAGATTTTACAAAAAATATCAAGTAGTTTTAAAAAAATATCTTATCCTCAGTTCCTCACACTATTGAAATTTTTTTGCTTTGATAATAGATTTTTTTTGAGTTTTATGGTATTAAGAATAAAGTTGATAGCATTACTTTTCACAATGCATGTAGTAATACTGCCATTATTCCCATGTTTATGCAAAGAATAAATCCACCAAATAGTTTTCTTTTATTTCATCAAATATGTGCATATTATATAATTAATCTTATAGTTCAAGATTTATGCATGAAATAAAAGATTATGTTGAAAAAATAAGATGTGTTTTGTCCTACATTACTAATTACAAAAAAAGACAAGAAAATGATCATATGTGTGATTATTATGGTTTGCCTCATAAAAAAATAAATCTTAATGCACCTTATAGATGGAATTCTATGTATTTAATGTTAAATAATTGTATTCCTTATAAATTGCTTATAATTTATTATTATACCCGTAATATCATAGATCCCGGTAAATTATTAGATTACTCAGATTTTGAAATTATTAATTGTTTCTATGAATTATTGAAATCATTTTATGATGCAATTGTAAAATTACCTAGGATATATTATTCTACTTTTGTCCATACTTTGCATAATTTATTCGAAATTTCTATGATTTTTAAGAAATATGGTACTATTGAATATTTTGCTCCTATAATAGATAAAATGAAGAGTAAATACTTGAAATACTGACAAGGTGTTCCTCTTTTATATGCTTTAAGTAGTTGCTTAGATTCTTGATCTAAAATAAAATTAGTTAATAAGGTAATAGATAGAATGGGAAAGAATTTAAGTGTGGAAGTTGGTTTAATTCCAAAAAATGTAGAAGATAATTTGCATCGAATGTATGATTCATATGTTATAAAATATGGTAATCGAACATTACTTCTGTTATCATCATCTACACCATCTTTTTCAATATGTTATTCTTGGCAACTTCTATCTTTTCACAAATAATAAGACATAAATTACACACCTTTAATGTAGCAAATCACTAATATTTGTTTGTTTAATATCCTGAAATGTGTAAATTTGATATATTATATTGATGGAGAAAATAATGTATGGCGTTTTCTATTTTATCTACTATAGCTAAAGATCTAATAAGCATTTCAATTTCTTTAGTTGCTTGTGAACAAGTTTTTAGCATAAGTAACAATATTCTAGATAAAAGACGATCGAGATTGAAGATTGATATTTTAGAAGTTCTAATGTGTGTAAAAAATTAGGAATTTATTTGATGTCGTTACCAACCAAATCAAGGAGATTGAATTGATGATTTTGATAACTTAAGTCATGGTGGAACATCTTAAATATTTGTATTTTTTTCTTTGAAAGTGTATTTTTTTAAAGATGTATTTATTTCTTTGAAGATGTAATTTTTTATGTAACATTTATAATGCATTTTATTTCTTGATGTAACATGTTTAATGTATTTTTAATTTTGACTAAATTTAAAGTTTAAATTATAAAAAATTACTTTTAAATGTTTATTATATTATTTAAAGTCTTTTTTCGTAGAAGTTTAAATTTTGAAGATGTTAGGCCATTATTATATGTATTGTATGAACACAAAAGAAGGCACGAAATACTGCACGAAACCAGGACATGAATACAAGGCACAAACACAAGGCATGACATGACATAGGCACGATTAGGCTTATGCCTTGGATCAGACCTTCCCGTCGACACGATTTAAGGTTTGGACCATTGCCAACTATGCCAATTAACTATTTGTCTATTTTTCGGATTCTAGTATCCATGGCTAAGCATTTTGAGAGAATCCAGTGTAATTTCCTTTGGAAGGGTGGATGATCACCTTTCGGGGGCTTTTCTCTTGTAGCTTGGCATAAAGTTTGTTGCCCTAGGTTGGAGGGTGGGTTCAGTATATGTTGTTTCCGCTCTTTTAATCTTGCTCTCCTAGGGAAGTGGGTTTAGTAGTTTAAGGCGGTCTCCTTTGCTAGGGTTGTGACTTTTCCATTATGATGGAGTGTGATTGTTGGAAAATGGTATTGGGGGTGAGTTTTAGCGAAGGTGGGTAGTTACCTTAGGAGGGTTTCCTCTGTTTGGATGGATGTCTTAGAGGTAGAGAGTATTGTGGAGTGTGGCATAAGTTTGAGGTTAAGGTGTGGGGACTGAATTAGGTTCTAGGTCGATTATTTTGTTGATTCTAAGCCTTTGAGACTGCGATTTCTAGTTGTTTGTACAACCTACTGCTAGTTTAAGGGAGTATTTTGTGAGGTGTGTTAACAAGGTTGTGTGAGATTTGAAATTTAGGAGGTATCTCACGAACAAGGAAGCTTTGGAGCTTGTTTCCCTGCTTGCTCTACTTGAGAATATGGACTCAATTGTTTTATCTATTTCTTTTTTTTCCCTAACTTAGTTGTAGGTCAAGGATGGGGATTTCTCAGTTGCATCACTCTTCTCAATCATAAGTGGTGAAGGTACTTATGTGGTGTGGCTTCCACCTTGCTAGTAGTTGTGCTTTATGTGGTGCAGTGATTGAGGACCCTTGTCACTTTTTATGGGTTTGTGAGACAGTCTACTAGTGGTGGTGTTCTCTACTTGGAAGGGTAATTTTCGACCAATTTAGTGGTGGTTTAATGGAGACCTTTTGGAAGCTGTGGAGCTGGAGAGGTAGGTGGATGGGGAGGAGGTAGGTTTGGTTTGCCTTTCCTCATGTGGTGTGGTGGACTTGATGGTTTAAGCGGAACCATCGAGTCTTTTGGGGAAAAAGCTCAACTTTGCGGGATCTTCAAAATAGAATGATTTCCTCCATCTTAGAATGGTGTCCAGCCAGGGGTGTTACAGATGTGTCAGGGACTCTTTCTTATTTAGCCCTTGTCTTGTGGGCTTTTACTTGTTATTTTGCTGCCTGGCTTGTCTACTTGATGAGCCTTTTTCTATTTTGTAGTTTTCCAAAATGATTTTCAATAATTTATTTTTGATTACCGCTAAAAAAAAATCTTGGACAAATACAAGTTTGGTTAACTAGCTAACCACAGAATTGTCAAATTCTCTCTTCCAAGTTGAAATGTTTACATAAGTAGCTTTTTGGCGCATCAAGAAATTCTTTCCTATACCTATCAGATTTGGGTACAATATTCTAAACTAGTGATGGGAAAAAAATGTTTTATGAGATATTTAACACTTTAAATTCACTTAGACTGAGGGTCTCACTCCTTAATTTCTTCTGGCATGTACGATTGCATTTTTAGATTGAGTTCTATCCAGGCCCAGTAATTTAATTATTTTCATGGATAACATCCAATCAAACTTGCAAGTCCAACTGGCATTGTTTTATGAATTTCAGTTAGCTAGTCCATATCTTTTATAGCTTTACATTGTATTTGAACAGAAATACAACAGAAAAACTAAAAATATAATATTCTAAACAAATCCTTTAACATACTTACCTGATTTCTTTTAATATTTGTAGTTTTTGTCATGCTAGTTAACATAGTGCCCTTTGTTAGGCATATTTTATCTGAAGATTGGACTTGAAAAAGAGGTCTTCTCTAGCACTTGCTTATTGAGGTGCCTAAGAAAAAGAGTCCTTGTTTTAAGAAACTGGGTCCTTATCGTATCCAGATCGGATCCTGATGAGGACCACCTAGAAAAGTAAACCAAAAACAGGGCTTTATGGTAGCAAAACCAGAGATTAGCCCAGTCGACTCTCCTTCCCATCCTTATAACTCTTCCTTCCTCCCTTTGATGCCTCCAGCCATTCCATACCCTCAGTCAACATCTTCCTTTGCTAGTAGTGATCTTCAGCCTCTTCGATAAAGATTTTTGGGATTCCAAAACTTGAATGTTTCATTTTCTTTTCAATATTTGCAAGGTAATCCCTGATTGAATATTCATGTTTTGCATGTTTTTTTTTAAATTTTGATGTCTTTAAACAAGTTTTATGTCTATTAACTTGTTTTTCACTCGAGTATTTGATGTTTTTGTCTTAGATTACATTGTGATGATTTTTTGACTCCATGTTTCCTTATTATATGCTATTTTTTCATTTTAAAAGAATAAAAGTCTTTCAAATAATTTGATTCCTTAATGGAATTTGATTCCTTTGCCATATTTCTTCATATTACTTGTTATTTCTCTTTCCTATCTCAAAAGACTAAAATTTTTTCACGATTTCAAATAATTTGATTTCTTTAAGTATAGTCATAATGTTATGTACATTTGATTTGATTTTGATATTTAATTTTATTTATTATTTTCTTGATGTAAAAGAATTTATATATGGTTATAATGTTATATCTTTTGTCATATATATATTGTATTATGTCATAAGAAGATTTCATTTCACGAGAGATACCATCAATGTAAGAAGAACATTTACTTGCATTTGTTGTGTATTTCACCATTGATCCAATATTAGCATGTGATTCATAAAATAGAATTAAAGTCGAATGATCGAGGATGAAAGTATGCGTGGTGGTCAAACATTAATGATAAAAACACAGTGTGATGTTTGTTATATGTAAAATCTCCAAGAGTGACATTAAAAGGCAAAAAAAAAAAAAACTAATTGAAGGCCATGTTGATGTCCAAAAATGTCTCAAAACAACAACTAGCAAATGAGTATTGATGTGGTACAACCAAGGGAAAAAGAGGAAGCTCGAAAAAGAAGATTATACGGATGTTGGAGTTTAATTTTGAGGAAACAATGGAAGCAACTATACAAGAAAACAATTACATCCTCAAAGTAGTAAAAATATAAAGTCAACAGGGAAAAATGGTTGGACCTCTTATATTTTGTGTAAGGAGAATTTGTATACTTTTATTGCCGAAAGAAAATAATGACAAAGAAATAAAATGTCATAGAGGATCATTTTAAGAAAGAAGAGAATCATTGATGATATCTTTGTCGATGTCCTTTATCAATATGGATTACCTTTAAATCTCATGAATAAAATGGTCATTAAATTTTTGGGTGTTATGGAAGAGAATAGAGGCCACATTCTTTCCATCATATTTGGCTCTCATTTGGACCATATCTTTAAATTTCTTTTCTAGTAAAGGCTTCCATACGTGATAGAAAGGTGGCATATATCTTTTTTCATAACACCCAATGGCATCACAAAGCACTTCAATGACTATGTTGTTTACAAGGTTGAAAGACAATCTACATTAGTAAAGGATATTGATAAAAATATCATCAATGAACGTCTTCTCTTCTTTCTTGAAGTGCTTCTTCATGACATTTTATTTTCCCTTTCGTCGTCTTTTTTTAGCAATAAAAGTATACAAATTCTCTTAGTGCAAGACATCATGAGGTCCAACTTTTTCTCTGTTGGCTTTAATTTGCACTACTTGAGGGTGTAATTATTTTATAGCACAGTGAAGTGGGGGATGTGAGAGGATTGTTGCTCCATTGTTTCCTTGGAATTTTGTTCTTCTTGCATCAAAGAACGCAACTATTTCTTATATTAGGCAAGACAATAATTTGACTTTAGACAAATTTTACATTTTTTTTATTTCAAACTTGTTTTGTTAGAAATTTCTTTTTTCAATTTGTATATGGAAAATATTTTTCACTACCACATTGGAGTGATAATCTTTGAGACTTCAACATTCATACAATCTTCTTTTTTGACCTATATCCTTTTTCCTTGGTTGTATTGCATCAACACATTATTTACAATGGTCATTGTTGTTTTGGGACATTCTTAGACATCACCATAGCCTCAAATTAGATGTTCCTTTGGCTTTTTGATGTCACTCTTGGAGATTTTATCATAGAACAAATATTCCATTGTGTTTTTATCGTTAATGTTCGACCACCATGTATGCTTTCATCTTGGATCATTTAACCTAACTCTTTTTGACAAATGACAAAATATCGGATCAATGATGGAATGCACAACAAATGCAAGTGGATGTTCTTTTTTTTACACTGATGGTACCTCTCATGAAATGGAGTCTTCTTCTTATAACATCGTACAATGTATATGACAAAATATAACATTATAATAATAAGAAATCAAATCATATGTATCTGACATTACAACTATATGTAAAGAAATCAAATTATTTGAAATTTTGAAAGACTTTTAGTCTTTTAAGATGGGAAAGAAACATAACAAGTAATATAAAGAAATATGGTAAAGGCATCAAATTATTTGAAAGAATTTTACTATTTTAAAATGGAAAAACAACAAATAATACGAAAACATGGAGTAAAAAATATCATCATAATGTAATCTAAGAAGCAAACATCGATACTCAAGTAAAAAACAAGTTAATGGACATAAAATTTGTTTAAAAACATCAAAAATAAAAAAGTGTAAAACAGAGTATTCAATCAAGTATTATTTTGCAAATAGAAAAAAGAAAGTGAAATATCCCCAAAATCTTCACTAGAGAGGCTTGAGATCACCATTTGAGGAGAAGAGGCTGTCGGAGGGTTTTGAGTAGCCGAAGGCATTGGTGGGAGTGAGGATGGGAAGGAGAGCCAACTGTGTTAATCTGCAATGTTGCTTAGAATAAGCGCCAAAGCAATGTTGTGGTGCCCAACCACCTAGGTGACACCTAAGTGTGTGCCTCAATATGAATGACTAGCAATACATTTGTCTTTGAACAGAATGACAAAGGAAGAAATTTAAAATATGAAAATATTTAAAACACACTCTTTGCCATTCTTACTTGACTTCTTGTTTAATTTTGAAACATATTTAATGCTAGTTAAGAGAGTGTACTTTGTCTGTTTCATCTGATCTGAAAACTGGATTTGTAAAAGACTCCTTGGTTTCTATTGTTATACCAGATCCATCTATTTTCCTTAAAATTTTGCTTCTCTGACATCTTAATGCTAGATAAGAGAATGTTAGTTACGTTGCTCTGCATTTCCAAGTGATGCTCTTGTTCTACAATTATAATCTAGCTAATGTACATCTCCATCAATGCATATATTGCCTTCCTGTTAGTCTCACTCAACAAAAAGAATCTTCCCTTATATTATCCTGTCCCATCCTCGTGTTTAAATTTATTTTCTGTCATGCATGGTTTTTTGATGGTCTATTTATATAATCAAGGTGTATTTACATTTATCATTCTACAATTATAATCTTAGGGATGCTTTGCATTTCCAAGTGATGCTCTTGTTCTACAATTATAATCTAGCTAATGTACATCTCCATCAATGCATATGTTGCCTCCCTGTTAGTCTCACTCACTCAGCAAAAGAATCTTCCCTTATATTACCCTGTCCCATCCTCGTATTTAAATTTGTTTTCTGTCAACATGGTTTTCTGGTGGTCTATTTATATAATCAAGGTGTATTTACATTTATCATTTTTTAGTGCTAAATTAAGTTGCTCATGTATTTATTCTTCTCATTTGTTTTCATTGAATTATAAATTTTTTCTTCCATAATGATCTGATTTACTTGGTTAGAAATAGTAAAAAATGATTTAAATATGCATAATTTAATAAGGGAGGTAAGGAATGGATAGAACTAAATGGTGAAAATAGTCATTTTACCGATCACATAGTGGAATTAAGTTGGGTTGAATATGGGTAGGATATTACCTCTTATCCATTATGTTCCTACCCGTTGGAGAAGGATATGAGTAAGGATTTTTTACTCATTTCAAAAATTTTACCCGTTTTTCCTTACCCTATTACCTGATTTGTTATAGGATAAGGTAATGGTATAAGTTTGTTTCATACTCGTTTACCCTTTACCCAATTTATTTACTTCTTGTAGATAAAATTTAGAAGATGGAAATGGACTTCTAATGGTTGACGATGGTGTTCATTGATTTTATGTGAAGTACGTTTTGAAGTAGACAAAGCTGCAACAAGATTGTATCTAAACTCAGTGTAAAATCTGACAATTTTTTTTGGAGTAATGTTCTTTTATTTTTTTAAAATAGGAAATGTTGATGTATTTTAAACTTTGAATCATTTTTATTCACAACTGCCATATTTTAAGTTTTTTTGTTATTGGTACTATTTGATTTCTTCAGGAACTATGAATAGATTTTGTATTGCTCTTTTTTAACATGTGGTTGATCGTGTATAATTATTATAGAATTTTCATTATAGTTAATTCGCTGTTTACCTTATTAACCTACCCGTTACTTGTTTATTAGAAAGGGTAAGGATATGGGTAAAGTAAATCTTGATAAGGAAGGATAATTACCCTATCCATTATCCATTTTATTGGAAAAGGTAAGGGTAAAGCTAGAGGTTCTCCCATTCCACGTCCTACTCGTTTATAGTCCTAGAATTAAGACATGGCTGTGGTTGCTGTTATTGCATAGTAGTTTATTATTTCCTTCCATATTTTATACGAGTATTTCTTATAATTTATAATTTTGGAATCTCCATCTTATTTCTGCAGGTAGAATCTATGCTTCAGGCAAATGATACCCATACAGGGAAAGCCAACATTTCTTCTGGAACTGTTTCTTATCTGTCAAATGGTCAAAAAAATAAATTGGAATCTGAAGTTAGGACTGAGCTCATGCATTCCTCTAAGAGCAGCGAGTCAGGAAGCAACTCATTGTCATATGGGGTGAGCAGGTAAGGTTATATAATCTTCTGCTGGTTCTATTGTGCTGCATGACTTTTCAATGGGGGAAATTTTCCCTTGAATAGACTGAATAAAAAAGAATTGGAATTTGCATTTTTCTGCTAAATGGAATTTTCTTTTGTAATAGTAGTTTTACTTGGTGTTTTTTTAGGCTATGGTCATGGTACAGTTGTACATTTTAATAATTAATAAACAGCTTTCAAACTAGCACTTGGGGATTATTTAGTGTGTGTATACACCGTGCTCATTATATTAGATATGATATGAATTTATGAAAATGTATAATCACTCTCAAAAAAACTGAATAAAGCAAGGTTTATTATCAAGTCAATGCTCATGTATCATTCATTATTTCATGGCAGTGAATTATCGGAGGATGCTTATAAGCATCAGGAGTCACAGGAAACTAATCCTGTTATGTCTGCCATAAAGGGATTCTTTGCTGCTGTTGTCAAATTCTTTACAGAGTGATGCTTTTTGATCGAGAATATTAAATAATGCATGGGAAAGCTGTTGAAATATAGAGAACTGAGGCAGGTGTCGATATTGTTTCCCTCTGTCTATATTGTGTGCTTACAATAGTTAAGCAATTGGATGTTTTGTAATCGATGTCAATTTTGTTACCCTTGTATCTTCCTATTAAGGTGATGCTTACTATTATTAAAATTTGTTTCCAAATTTATGTCATGTTAGTGGCCAAATGATAGTCCTACCTTTGTGAGAAAACATGCATCTTATCATTTGAGCTGATGTTTAAAATGTCTCCATCAGTCTGAGGAATAACGGCAAAGCATTTCAAGAGTCTAGGGAGTATGGTTCCCCTAACAGCCGTATCCTAATAAGCTTATCAGTCGTGGTTTTTTTTTTTAGCCCAAGGGATAAGTTTACGTCTTTTAACGACAGCATCTTCTGTACGCAATACAATGGTGCTGTTGCTACCAAAAACTATCACACTACTGATGGCAAAAAGGGAAAACAGTATCACTGAAGTAGACTTATTAGCCACCATGTGAGCTTCCGAGCATCATCATTGGCTTCCTATGTTCACAAATCCGGCTGATTCAATTTACTTGGGTTGTTACAACTGCTTATATCAGAATCCACTGTTTCACTAATATTACTGTGCAAGTAACATGGCTCCTTTGCCCAAAGAGAAAGGTCAAAGTAGTTAAAATCACCCGTGAGAAATATTGCCCTTTTCTAATTTGTATCGACCGCTAAATGTGGGCATAGAGATGTTCCTCTGACAGTAGCAATCAAACATTGAAACTCCATGTCCTTTGCTTTTACTTAATGGAAAAAGTAATTTTGAGGTTTTGTTTGTGCGTCCGTGGCCATCTGGAGTGGGGATTTATCTTGAGGATTGCAGGTATCTCTTATCTGAACAGAAGAGGGGTTCCATAAGCGACACAAGAGACTCACGTGTGGAAATTTCAAGATTCAAGTGGTGTATTTATATGCCTAATATTAAAGTGATTAGTCAATTACCATGGCGTAGTTGGTCGGAAGGATACACACCGATATTAAAAAAAATATTAAAGTGATTTTTCCTCGGAAGAAAATCCTATCTGTACACTAAATTCCCAGAAATTCAGAAATGATTCATTCCTTCAGCTACGCCACACACCTGTCAGTTCAGTATCAGCTTTTTGGTCTTTGGACTCTCAATGTATGATCATCTAGAAAGGTTGGATAATGTGTCGGGTGGTGGGACTGGACTGCCCAACTATTGCGTTTCCATGGCCACTGCAATAATTTAAGGTAATACTACTACCGTTAACAAAAAAAAAAAAAAAAAATTTAAGGTAATGCATCGGTCTCAACTGTTCTCTGTGTTTGTTGTCCACTCGGCCATTGGGTTCACCTGTTATCAGCTAACGCACAGCTTGGCGTCACACATCAGAATATCATGTAACATGGCGTCAGTTCGAAACTGTTTGTCCCATGCCTAGCATTTCCAGGAAACTGCTTTCCTGGTAAGCTCTTGAGACTTAGCCTCTCGCTGTCGAGTAGCCATAACGTGTTGCTTTTCTAGTCTAGAGATCTGTCTACCAAGAGGTATCTCGTCTGATACTTGTTTGGAGCCCCACTTGTTTGAAAGGTGGTTTCTTGTTCAGATAAAATGGGATGGGATAGACCTATCAAATAGTGAGATGTGATGGGTGAGCCATGGCGACTCATAATCGTATGATCGTTTCTTCACCCATGCTTGTGTGGTCACATCATGCACGTTAATTCGTTTCTTCAGTCAGGTCCTTATTTCTCCAGATATATATGTACTGCCTCATGTTATCCATGAATAAGTTGCAAAATTTTAGTCATCTATACCAGTGACGCTAAACTGTAGGTTTCAAATTAACATTTGGGTGGGCTACATGCATCTATGTATATATATATATATATATATATCAAAATTTCCCTATTAATTAGTGGTTGTATCTTACAGCATATGTTACGAGACATGTTTCCCTGCAATATACCTGCGGTGCCATTGGTCTAGTGGTACGTTCCCCGTCTGGTACGGTACGTGTTGCTGATGGAAGACATCTAGTTAACAAGGAACCGTCGAGCGTCCTCTCTCCTACCAAAAGATCATGGGGGATCTACTGCACTTTTTAACTTTCTCCATCTAATTGTTCTCCTACAAACAGTATTATGGGAGTCTAGACTACCATGGCCGTCCCCATTTTGTTCTAAAGTCGAGAGAAACCCATGGCCTCCCACACCTTCCTCCAGCTGTGTTTGTGGTCCTCACCAGACACGAAAGGGCGAAAGGCCCCTTTCCTTCCAAAGTTCATGCATGTGGTGGGTTGGCCTACTTGCATTATTCTAACTTGTATCCCATCCCAAGGCTACAAAAGGCACACTTAGTCAACTTTGTTAATTACCCGCAGAAGTTAAAGCTCCTTGCTAAGATTCTAATTTGTTTTGCACAGTTCTCATGAAAGAGTAAGTAATCAAATAGTATTATTGGTTTTTGAGAATTTGGTACTTCATGTTATTTGCATTTTCCATCTTAATTATGAAAACTAACCAACGATATTCCAATGTTCTTGGCATGCATGTAGTCTACATGATTTTAGCAACAGAGAAGACGAAGATCTTGTGGCATGCATGTACTTCGATCGTCTTTCCACATATATATATATATATATAGTTCCATGTACATTTTGGATGGATTTTTTTATACGTGGGTCGCATCTTCATAAATCCGAAAACATAAGTAATAGTAATAATTATCCAACAACAATATTATTCACGTCTGAGTTTCTTGGTCGTATATTTTCTACATCATATATCCACTAATGTAGTTGGAGAATCTGACACTGAAACTCAACATCATGTTTGTGGAAACCACTTCGATGCTGATACACATGTACTTTTGAAGTCTCTTCAATGTTCCAGCATATGTAAAAGGCCCCAATAGATTCTGCAGAAAGCATACAACGCACACAACCGGCCATCCACCGTGCAAGTAGCAATAACCAATCCATCTCATTCTACACCCAACTTAGCAACGCGCATTAATTAAATTAAATATATAATGGGCTCAAATAAAAGAGCTGGATCTAATAGATGATGACTTGATGTGACATTGTATAGTTATCATACATCCAATTATGACCCCCATTATTTGTTCTCCACATGCCTGGCCTTTGCATGGTCACACACCAATGGACAATATAACCATAACCTCCCCCCCATCTACAAATCTATTACATACAAATGTACCTCTACACTAAATTTAATTTATCCTCTCCCAAAAGTAATCAGGGCTAACCAAAAAAAAGAAGAAGAAGAAAACCAAGAAGGAATAATGCACCAGCATGAAGAAGTGAGAGTAGTGGTGGTGGGTGGTGGTTGCGATGAGAGAAAGAAAGAGAGAGAGAGATTTAGGAAGATGCCAGTGGGGAACGGTGAGGTATACCTTTTCTTCTCCGGTTGTTGTTACTAGTAGTTTTGGTAACACCGTCGGACGTGGACAATATTCCTGCTGACGAGTACATGCCGTGTCCATCACTCTCACCAGATACCTCTCCACGACCACCGCCGCCGCCGCCAGCCACCACTGTCCTCCCTCTCCTCCTCCACCTCTTCGTCCTGATCTGCTCCCCTCCGCCCGTCTGATCACCTGCCGTTTTCCTCCTTCGGTTGCGGTCGTCGACGTCATCATCATCATCTTCTTCTCCAGCTTCATCCACCACAAAGCAGGCATTCCCATTCCTCTTTATCCCCTCCAGCTGCACCCTCCACACAAAACCCAGAACCAATTTTGGGCACTCTTCACTTTCCACGAAGAATTAAAAGACAAGAAAAGTGCAGTATTGAGATGTAGATGATGTGGTAGTAGTTTTAATTGTGTACCTTGCACCCAAGAGAGCAGAACCGGAGCTGGTCGAGGAGAGTCCGCGAGCAACTCTCGCAAACATGGTGTCCACCAACACCAACACCACCACCACTACCCGTAGTGTTGTTGTTACCCGTGGAGATGGAAGACGAGGAGGCAGTCGAATGGCCATGGCTGCTGGTTTTGGGCTGTGGCCTCTCGTTGAGGAAAACAACCCGAGCGCTGTTGATGACATACGTCTGCACGCCGCCAATGTCCAGGGCCTTCTGTATCTCAGACACGCGAACCACGTCGTGGTACGACGACCTCCTTATCTGCGAGTTGTTACCCAGCTAGATGTCAGGTAAGGAAGGGGATCATTGACGCTTGTGAGGTGGGTAGTAGTTGAGGTATTCAATTACTTGGATGGTGCGGTGGTCGGAGTGGAAGGAGGAGCGGCAGTAGAAGCAGAAGGCGGTGGCGGACGGGCAGTCGAGGCAGAACATGTTGCGCTCGCTCCGCGGTGAGTCATCGTGAGACCGGCATGTCGTGAAGAATGGTGCCGTCAGCAATGGCTCCAGCCATGGCGGCACCAGCGCCTCCGCCGCCATCCTTGTTCTCTGCCAATGCCACACACACACACACACACACAGCGAGAGAGAGAGAGAGAGAGAGAGAGAGAGGAGGAGAGGGCTGGTGGGTGGTAGACTAAACTTGAAACAAAAAGGATTTGGAAAGAAAGGAAGTGGACTCCAACACACGTACCGGTGACAACCGGAGGGATCAAGAAATGAGAATGGACAGTCAGGATGACTGGATCTGGATGATGAATTTTAGGGATTTGGAACCGTCCGATTCAAGGATCCACCCCGGGATGGGTGCTGCTGCATGCAGGATCTTGGGACCTTCCGGTAGTGAATTTGATGAATGCGTGAGGTTACGCCTTCTTTCTTTTTTTTTTTTTAAATGTTTCTGGCAAATTAAAAAAAAAAAGAATTTTATGTGTCCTTAAATCTAGAATGATTTATTTATTGAAATAAAATAAATCTGAAAACAAAATAGGGAATTTTCTTTTTTTCCGCTTACATATTATTTCTATTTGAAAACGAAAGGCTAACTGAGAGAATAATTATGTATTAGAAGGTAAATTATTTTCATGAATTTGAAATAGCTTTTCCTTGATGATCAGGAGACAAAACATTAGACTCAATTGTTCCATCCTGCCTCCAAAATTGTACTAAAACACACACATCAGAAAATAACTTAATTTTATACCATTAAAGAATAATAAATGCTTGTGTTTCAGATCTAGATAGGAGGATTGAAGGAACGAGAAATCTGGACAAGTCTAAAGGTATATTTAAGGATTCGTTTGGTAGGTTTTTTGGACAGTTTTTGAGTATATAGTTTCTCTTTAGAAGCTATAATGGTCCAACAGTTTTACCAAACACTAATAACTTTTCAGAAGCATGTAGCTTTTGGAACAGTAATTACTTTATATTTCTAGAAACTGTGTTATTATAACTTTTAACCAGAAGTTAACTTTTACACTTAGGTTCAAAAGCTGAAGTTTTGCCAAACAGACTGTAAGTAGTAGCTGTCGATAGAATAACAAGTCGTCATATGATTATTAAACATGAAAAATTTTCTAAAATGCATCTAAGTTTTAATAACTGTAATGTTCTAAAACATGTAGGATTGTATATGACACATCTTTTGTATTCGGTGGATCATATATCGGTAGTGGATTTAAGGGCTTAAAAATATGATTCATGAGTTTAAAGATTCTTTCGATAATTAAAGTGGATTATTAATATTTTTTCGTATCAGTTGACCTATATCTAAAAAAAAAATCCAAAAAAAGTGGAGTCTTGTGAGTTTTGGATTTTTTTTTTCCTTCTGTGTATTTGACAACTAGTATTTCCTTATTATGTCATCACTTTTAAATTAATCTATCATTAGTTAATCGATAAACAAATAGAATGTAGCTCTATATAAATATGATAAAAAACACTATTTTCTTTATACCCTAATGGAGCCAACTTATAAAGTCTTTCCATGTGATGTTAGCAAACATGGTAGTGCTTATTGTTAGGCCGTAGTAGTCGATGCCACCTGAATGTTGAGATGATCAAAAAAGTTAGGTGACTTAAACTATTTTGAGTTAATGGGTTAAGATTTGGGTGATGACTCTCTTTTTTCTCGATACTTTTAACCCATAACTCAACTCAACTTATTTGGGTAGTGGGTTATACATGGGTTAACAAGTCAAATGGTTCAATACACACTATAATAACAAATCCTTATCATAAAATCAATTTGTATATAAATATGTGTTGTATAATATTTAAATATGTAAGAATCATTCAAATAAATATATTCTAAACTTAAAAAGCATGAGAACTGATAAAACACATACAAATAAATAATCAATAATCTCTAAAATATATTGAAACTTTAATATTTTTCGTAAAAGACACATACCTAACAGTAATAAGTCAACAATATTAGGAAGAAGTGCATGTCGAATAGGACCTAGCCTAGGCTTCCCAAAGAGACCTACAAGTCCATAATCTTAGTAATGTGTTGTCACGATCAAACAACATTGTCGGATTCAATCCCCTCCCACTTCCAAAGTCTAGACCGGGTTCATCAAGCAATGTCATATCATGTCATGGTTGCCGTTGATAGTTTCAGTTTTCTGAACACGATTTCAATGGCTTCTTGTCTCCCTTTCATTTTAAATACACATGGTCTCTAACCTTCAGTTCCCTTCACTTCGGCCGAATTGGATTGCCTTCTTATTTGTCCTTTTTGGAAAAGGATTAAAGAAAAAAGAAAAAGAATCATTTCCCTAGAATAATACACATTGATACATGTCTTGGTAAATCAGGGGTGGTCTTAGATCAATTCCCATTTATACTGATAACACTTTTCCCGGACTCATGAAACCCTAATCTTTTCATATTCTACGAGAGTTGGTCCAAAGGATGGTTTTCGAAAACTAACTTAGTCACCAAAACTTGGAATAATCCTCACTCCTCTTTTGATCCTTTCAAATTCAAATCTCTAAAAAAAAGGGTTGTGTGAGGGTAAAATCCAAGAGGCTTGTTTTGATGGAAATCTCCTCTTTATTTTTTTTGAGGTTGCTCAATAAATGTTCCCCTATTTCTTGCCTTTATGAGCTGAGATCTCCTACCTTTGAAAATCCAAAATACTAATTTACTCGAATACTACTTCTTCTTAGATGAAATAAATAAGTGTTGTCTCCAAAATTGATGACAAGTCCCTGTGCTAGGATGGTTACTTTATTTGCTTCTTTCAATAATCTCGATGTATCATTTAGAGGGACATAGCCAGAATATTTATTGCCCACCATACTAATTCCTCTCCTTTCGCCAAGACTTACAATTAAATATTGATTATTCTCATCCCCAAGAAGGAGTTGTAAAACAAATCAATTACTTAAGACCCATTAACCTCTTGAATAATCGGTATATAATCATCACCAAAGCCCTTGCCTCCCACCTTTCTTCATTGTGTCTATAGTCACAAAAGGTATGTCCTCTTAAAATTAGATTTTGAAAAAGTTTTTAAAATTATTCACTCCTATGTCTTAAAGTCACTCAACATATCCTTTTTCTTTTTTTTTTGTGTGACAAAAATGGATCAAACGACCAATGATTACATCTCTATGTTGACAGTCTTCACCTTTTCTAACAACACCTTATAATAATTCTTCCAACACCTCTTCTTCCTCCCTTGTTTATTTTGACCATTAACATCCTTAACAAGATTTAGCTTTAGGTCAATAGAATGGCTTTATCAAGGGGATCACAATTGGTATACATGAACCATCAATTTTGAGCATTCAATATGTCACTTATATAACCATCTTTCTTGACCTTATAAAGGGGCATGCATTGTTGAAATATTGTCAATGAAGATCATGTAATGGTAGAGGGAGAAAATTTCTTTCTCAAATCTTAAAGACAATTAGGACGAAGGGATATAAAAAGATATCTTGCCTTCTTTATAAATAGGACTCGTCGCTTTTGCACACCCCCTTCCTTCGCAATCCGCCTCTTGCCCCCTTTTCCCAACTCCATGGCATACCCTTCGCAAACCAATGATCTTCTTGCGGCCTCCAATCGTCCACTAGCGGCTTCCGATACAACCTTCGATCTTCCACCTAAGGCCACCCTCTCTCTCTTCACTCTCACTCTTCATATGATCTCTTTCCTGGTTTTTTGTGTTTTAATGGTTTCATTTTATTTTAGTTTGGTTTTCTTGATTAAAATAAAAATAATAAACCCTTGATTCCATCACAATTATTATTCTCAATACGGTTTTATTTTACTACAATCAAAATACTTGTTTAAATGCAAATATTGACGTCATTTAGTTGACCACTGCTTACTGCATTATTTAATCTCAATTTTAATGCATTAGTTTGTTTTTTTGCAAACGATAATAGTAGATAATATTATAATCACTTGACTATGAGTACTACCACCAAGTGTTAATAAAAAACAAAAAGTTCAAATCATGGTTACCACGAAATAAAATCAGAAGGCAAGCAGTCAAGTGAGATCCAATGTCCAGACAAAGATCCATAAAATGTCCAAAAAAGGATTAACTATAGAGCTAATGTGAAAGAAATCATTCCGCAGGTTCAGATTCGAGGATGAGTGAGTCATAGACATCAATAACTGGGGGGACTCAAGTGAACCAACATATTGACGGGATCCACAGAGAGAATAATAGATGAGACAACCACTTGAGCAACTTGGGTAGCCCTATCTTAATCCAAGTCCTGCTGCATCTGCTGTATGGCTTGAGAAATAGCCACTGTCCCTTGTCCTATATGCAAATTATATGTCTAAGTCGTGATTAGCACAATAATTTGGAAAATAATGAAATATAAAGTCCTAGATATATTCCTGAAAATTCTATTATTTCTTTCCATTCACAAAGACCAAAGAATTGTTGGAACGAGAATATTCCAACCTTTAATACTCAAATTATACTCAACATGATTAAATAGATAGAAAATATTAGAGATGCCGATATTAGATAAGAAAACCGTGTTATTTACAAAGAAATTCTACACTCCCACTGTTAAAGGATAATGTAGAAATATATGATTAGTAGTTCCATAGCTATGTCCATAAGATATACAAGTTGTTGGACTCGTCTAACATTTCCTTGTTAAGTTTATCCGAGAAAGAATTTTGTTATGGGCCACCAACTATTTAAAGATTTTAACTTTCAAGAGAGCCCAACTCTTCCAAATGCAAATACTATATGGAGACCTAAGTCTTCTATTATTTAATAATGTGTAGCAGCTTTTAACTAAGAAGGAATTATCTACCGAAGAGACTCATGATAAATAGTTTGACTCATGGTCTATAGCCTTTCCATGTTATCTGAGAATTGTTCCAATTGGGATTGTAGCAAATCAATAATAATATTTAATGCCCCAAGATTGCAGAATAGGCTTGGAAAGTCCGAATTATATTTGTTACGCATTTTTTTCACGGAGCCTTTCCTCAAAGTAGAAATAAGGTAGAGTTCAAGTAAGACATTTTTCAAGGATGCATTACCAACCCATTTATTTTCCCAAAAGATTTATCATTGCATTATTTAATTGAATACTAAAATTACATCTTCATCTTAGTTGTGCATAGCTTTATTGTATATTTATACATTCCATATAGATTTAATTGATCTAGTTAAATATTATTCAAAATAAACTTCTAAAGTTAGGCAATTATCTTTCTAGATCTACTCAATTGGTTGCTAGCAAGTTAATCACCATTGAGTTGGCAAAAATTGACAAACTGAATAGGGTAAATTATGAAATGTGGCAACGAAAAATCAAATATGTCTTAATTTATGATAATTTAGAATATATCATTAAATCCAATGCTTCATAACTTGACAATAATATCTCTAAGATGGAAGTTAAGAAACAAGAGAAATGACAAATTGATGATCAAAGGGCAAAAAAGTCTCATATTTATATTCATAGAAGATAGTCTCATAAGATTCTTTAAGACTTACGGCACTTCGAAGAAACTGTGGAATACTTTAAAGGAGAAGTATGATATAACCATAGAAATCAATACTTAACTCCTCTTTTAGAATGGTAACTCTTGCAAAATGCAAAAGATATAGAGTGTCGTGGAACACATGAATAATATAATTGTTATGACAAAAGATTTATTTATTGTAAAAACTCCTATACTAGAAAAACTACAAGTAACACTATACTTAATAATTTGCCAAATAGTTTTGATATTGTGACCACAGTAATGAGATCAACACCATTCCTTCAACTTTTAGAATTACCAGCGAGATTGGAAACTGAACAAGAAATCATGACTAGCTGTTGGAAGTAAGAGTTGAATTTGGAAGAAGCAAACATTATGCATTAGAAGCCCAAGAATGATAAAAATCAGAACAAAAAGACTAGATCAAATAGGACATAATTCAAACCCAACCAATCATAGTCAAAGAAGTCGTGGGATCTTGCCATCTATGTGGTCAATTTGACCATTTTAGAGCAAATTGTCCAAAAAAAGATAGAAATAAAGGTCAAGCATTAGAATCGAAACAAATAAGAAAGTCTTCATTGGCATAGTAGAATACAATAACATTGTTGCACAAAGTTCAAATGATTGGTAGGTAGATTCTGATGCTACTCGTTATATTGTAAAGATAAGGAAAAGGCTAGAATCCTTCAAGGAATTCAAATCTGATGAGCAACGCATCTACACAGGAGACAATACATATTTGGATGTAGAAGGTATTGACTCTTATTGCTTAGATTTGTGAGATAGCATTATAATTTTAAAGAATGTTTTCTATGCACCTAGCATAAAACACAATCTCATTTCTATACCTACATTCAAAAAGAATGGCTAGGAAGTTTATTTTCATAATAAGTATGTGTCTATTAAAAAGGACAAGAAAATAATTACTATGGGAGTGTTTGTCTTAAACATGATTTATTTTGTATTTCTGTAATAGACAATGAAATAAATAATGTAGATAGTATTTCTAATTATTCTTTATACTTATTGTTTGGTTGTGATTTATGACATGCTAGATGAGTTCATCCTGAAAAATAAAAAATGGAACAAATAGTACAATTGAATCTTCTCCATAATATTAATAGGGTGGAATTAATCCCATGTCAACATTACTTAGTTGAAAAAATAACTAAAAACCATTTGATATTCGACATAGGGTAAATGAGTTATTAGCCTTGATACATTCAGATATTTGTGGTCAATTTAATGTGAAAATATATAATAATAAGGAATATTTTGTGACATTTATAGATGATTACTCTAGATACATTTATGTTTATTTAATCTTACATAAAAAAGAAGTGTTAAGTTGCTTTAAGAAATATAAAGCAGAAGTGAAAAAGCAACTTGGAAGAAATATCAAGATATTAGGATTTGACAGAGGTGGGGAATACAATTCAAAGGAATTTGAATTTTATTATCAAGAGCATGAAATAAAGAAGTATATTTTTATATCAAACATGCTACAACAAAATGATGTGACGGAACAGAAAAACATAACATGCTATCACATTCATACATTCCAAAGGAATTTTAGAGAGAAGCATTACTTACTGCAAATTACACATTGAATAGATATCAAAGTAATGCTGGATCAGCACATTGGGAAGCTATTAAGAGGATTATGAAGTATATTAAGGGCACGTTGCAACACAACTAGTATACTAAGTGAAAATACTAGAAGTATTAGGTTATTCAGATGTAGACTTTGGAGGTGATAAAAATGATGGAAAGTTTACTTTGGACACTTGTTCATCTTTAGTGGTAGTATTGTTTTATGAAAAAGTAAGAAGTAAAGTTGTGTCGCTAGATATACACAGGAAGCGGAATATATTACATGTAGTATAACTACCACCACACATACTGTTTGGATTAAGAGATTTTTGAGCAACTTAGATCTTAATTTAATAAATGGACCAGTCAGAATATATTGTGATAATCAAACAGTAATTAGTTTCATTAGCAGTAGTGCTAATAGTTCAAAAGAAAAACACATTAAGATATAATATCACTACATTCGTGACATTATGCAGAACGAAGAAATAGAGATGTGTTATATTCTCAATTTAAATATGATTGTTAATTCATAACAAAAGAGATTCTAACAAAGAAAATTATCAAGTATGTAGGCTTGATGGGATTAAAGAATATTTCCATGAAGAATGAAGTTAGAACGCGGTTTCATAAATAGTAGAAGTGAAAATTGAGAAAAAATCCATACATTCCATAGATAATGGGAGTATATAGGAATTTACTACTTGGTCTTCATGACCAAATGAGAGATGTTGAAATGTGGTCAATAAAGACTACATAATAGTACAGAGAGGGAATTTCTCCCTCAAATCTCAGAGTTAGTTAATGTAGAGGGATATGAGAAGATATATTGCCTCCTTTATAAATAAGGCTTGTCTCTTATTTTGGGATGATTTTGATTCATCCTGGAATACCCTTATCTCGGAGTCCTAAACAACAGTGCAAACGAGATCATGTATGTTATCAATCTCAAGCATGTTCTTTATTGTTATAAACTTAACTTTGGTTTAAAAATTAATTTCAATAAGCTCTTTATCACTATTATAGGAGCTTCGCTCTAAGATAATATCCTATACCAGATAAGTGTCTTCCCTCCCTATTACCTATTTGGACATTACCCTTCACTACAAAATGACCAATGCAGGGGTTTGAGACTCAGTGCTTGTAAAAAATGGAAAATGGATTAAATAATTGGAAATGATATTTTCTTTTGCTAGGTGGAACAATTTTTTTTCTTGACTCTATTCTCTCTTCACTCTTGACTTACCATTTGATGATCCCTTACATTCCATAAAAGTAAACGACTGAATCCTTGTGGAAAAACTTCATTGGGAAGGAGGTAAAACTTGATTAAATTGATATCAACTTATCAATTGCTCTAAAATTTGAAGAAGTAAACACCAAGATGGCTTAGTCTAAACTCATTTAATAGTACTCTTAAAGGTAAATTTGATTAGAAGATTCTTACAAACTTAAAGAGTAAATGGAGAGACATTATTAGATCTAAATATTTATCTTCTAGATCTCCCAAAAATATTCCTTATTCTAGTTTTACTATTTCTTCTCCTGTTGAAGAGATTAAGAAAAATTTCCACATCATTCATTTAGGTTGCAATCACCACTTAGGTAATG
This sequence comes from Posidonia australis, assembly GCA_024699735.1. Classification (NCBI taxonomy): domain Eukaryota; kingdom Viridiplantae; phylum Streptophyta; class Magnoliopsida; order Alismatales; family Posidoniaceae; genus Posidonia; species Posidonia australis. Next base: position 26,260 of record JAMKQA010018251.1, read on the forward strand.
ACGACTTCAAATCCCTCTGAACACAACTTCTTAATCTCATTTGTATTACCAATGACAAAATAATTACCTTCTCCCAGGCCTAGTCCTCGTCTATGTTAAATTAGATACCATGTTTGAATTAGATCTTAATATACCTAGATAAAATTTTGTAATTAATCTCCAACTCTAACCTCTCGATGAGTCAGATCTCATTAACCGGAAGCTCTTTATCTCAGGAAAATTTACAATCAAAAGTTGTTATCGATTCAACTCTTTGAAAGGGATCGGGATTCGATTTTTGCCAGGCGTACGTGCTGGGATGACCAAGTTAGGGGACTTCAGTCAGAGAGCTCCGATTGGAGATGCTTTAAAGCTCTAGTCAAAGTCGTACTAAGAAGTATGTGTTGGAAGTTAGTAGTGACCTCATATATGTAGGTTGAGGATCAACCCTCCGATGCCTACTCCGGCATGCTTTTGGTAGGCGCAAGTCGCCTTTCCGAGGATGCCCTAACTCTTCCCTTGATGGGATCAATGGGCCCTTGCTTAATGGGCCCCCTACACTTCATCCTTCCTGTCCTTGGGCGGACCCCTTCCTTAGCCTTGTGCTGTGCATCCAGTGGCGAGTTACAAACTGCCCATGTTAATTATATCCTTTTGTCTAATAAAGCATTGGAATAAATAATTATTTCGATATCTGGAAATCCCCGATCCATCTAAAATCAAAGGCTTTCACTTAAATGGCTAAACGTGACAAAATTCTAACTAAAGCTCAATATCTTTTGCTTTCGAATTGACTGAGGCCATCCCTTCTCATGGACGTAGTGGCTCTGTTTCATCCATCAATAACAAATTTGGATTCTTACAAATGATAGTCTCGGCTCAAGGCATGTCCAGTAATGAGGGAAATGCAGATATAAACCAAGCTAATATCGATGAGATGTAAATGAAGGAATATTTGTAGGTAAATATATTGGAGGGAGCAACAACACTGTTGCAGAATTGCATCTGGATGCAGATGATCTTCTTGATTTTGTAGATTGATGTCTCTTGGAAATACCTTCCCAGCATTAAGCCTAGAGTTGGAAAACGGGCCAGGCTGGCCCGACCCAAAAAATGGCCAGCCAGCTCGGGCCTCGATTGGGCCAGTCCGGTCCGAAGGCTGGTCGGGGCCGGGTTGGGCTGGGCCTGTTCCTGCAGACCATGGGCCGTATGTGGGCTGGATCGGTCCATTGGGCCTAAAATGAATTTTAAATTTTTTTATTAATAAAAAAATATTTAAAATACAACAAATTTTTTACATAAAAAATACAAAAGATATTTACATCATTTGTTTTACATTTTTTTTAAAATTTTTACATCAAGAATTATTCATTTGGGGAGTCTGTTCTGCCTGTTGAAGTTGATGTCGCAT
>JAMKQA010018252.1:0-12193 GCA_024699735.1 Posidonia australis
GAACTTTAGCACTGCTTTCCACCCCCAGACGGATGGCCAGACAGAGAGGACCATCCAGACACTAGAGGACATGCTGCGGGCCTGCGCCTTGGACTTTGGTGGTAGCTGGGAGGATCATTTACCTCTGATTGAGTTTGCTTATAACAGAGTAGGTATAGATCCACATTCTCTATGGTTCTACACTTACCTGTCCCATCACTTGCAATATAATATAAAATGGATAGAGTAAACAGTTAAAAGGATACGGAGTAGGTATAGATCCACATTCTCTATGGTTCTACTCTTACCTGCCCCATCACTCGTGTTATAATTAGGAGTGGCAATGGGTCAGGTCCGGGTCAAGTCTACCTATACCCAGACCCAGATTCATCTTATTTCACGGGTCTGAGTCCAAGTCTGGATCTGGGTTTTAAAATCAAGACCCAAACCCAAACCCAGACTCATGAAGATAATGGATCTAGGTCCGGGTCTCGGGTCTAATTGGTCTTCCAATCTTTTTCCATTTTTTTTTTGAAAAAATTTAACTTTTTATTTAAACCAAAAAACATTGTAAATAAACATGTTAAACAATAGCATGATTGAGATGAAAATATTATTTTACAACAATGTATGATTGAATAGTTGTACAATAGCATGATTAAACAATAACACGTTAAACATGTTAAACAATAGCATGATTGAATAGTTGTACAACAATGTATGTGCATGTAGTAATGCTGAAAGAAGATGATTTCATAAATAAAAAGATGTGATGCAAAGGGTACATGATAGTTTGGTATATTTCAGAACCTGAATCATGTAACATCAAGAAAACACAGCATCTAAGTATGTGATCCAGAAAATACAACCATTCTTCACAAAAAATAACTACTAATACACCCATAAAGGAAACCAAACAGCCAATTTGTTAAAAAAACACACTCAAAGAGTTCCAATAACAAGAAGCTCAATACACATTTTTTTTTTCGAATCATAAGAATTCTCTCTATACGTCTACTGTCCACAACTTGTCTTAGATTTTAACCAACTTTGTTCTACATATGATCTCCACATTCTTTTTAGAGGAATTGCCTGTATGCTGCATATGATTATAATCAAAATGGAAACAAGACCTTAAGACAAATCAAAATATACAGATCAAAAGATGAGACAACTTCTGAACTTGCAGTCACAAAAGATAATCTTTTTATCTCATAAATTTCTCTATCTATTTTTCTTCAATGACAATACAGAATATACAGATTTACCTATTTAAACACTTCTGAACTTGCAATCACAAAAGATGAGATCATAAATGTAACATCTGTGCTTGGAATTTTCCATTTTATATAAACCATGGATTTCTTGTAATTATTGTATATGGTTTATTAATGGTTAATTCAGTTTGAGTTGGTTGGTTGTGGTTCTTCCCTGTGTTTTGTGCCCTTGGCTTCTCCCTTGTGATGTGTTTTTGGCTTGTGGGCCTATTTGTGCCTTGGGACCCATGTGTGCCACATGGGCTTGGACCCGGTCAAAAGGGGAGCCAACGGCAGCCCGTGCCCTGCTGCGTCCTTTTTCCCGATCCCGTGAGACCTAGCGGGGGGAGATAGCCGATCGTCCCGTCCCCTCCGTCCAGAGCTGGTGTAGCTGGTAAGCGCCAGCGGGATTCCGGGATGGCAGGTACGCTGGAGAGCTTTAAGAGGAGGTGGTGCGGTGGTTGTGTTGGAAGCCACGAGCTGCGAGCGGGGGAGAACCAGAAGGAGGGCGAGAGGGAGTGAGGAGGTTGAGGAAGGTCGCGGCCTTTGGAGGTCGTGTGAGTTGAAGAGAGCTTGCACCAAGCCTCGCCGGAGCGAGTCGGGCACATGGGGAGCTCAGCGGTGCCTGGTACGCGTTCCCATCTCCTCTCCTTCTTCGCTTACAGAGTATGCCAAATTAGGACAAAATCTAAGATAATGCATGAAAATTTATGCTAAATATGTAGAAATGATGAGAATGTGATGCTTAGCATGTTTATGTTGATATCATGCTGATTTATGGGCTTTTGTGCGGTCTTCGTGGATGATTTAGGAAGCATGCTACAATGTTAGTATTTGAGCTTCATACCTTGTTGGTTTTCGTTTGAACATCATGCTTAATGGATTTGTGATTTGGTTGGGGGGTTTTGAAGTAGACTTGGAGGTCTACACCTCGTGTTTTATTGAGATTTTTTGTGGCATGTTTGATAAGTCCGATCCTTACTCCCACTTAGGGAAGAAAAGGAGGGGGTGGCTTGGGGAGTTTTCTGCAATAGTAGAAAACGGTATGCCGAATTGGATTCGGCATACCGAATTGCCCCCAGGCAGTGACCCACGTTTTGGGCCTCGGACAACCGGAGGAAATCGGTCGACCGTTTCCCTAGAGTCTGATAAATCTGACAGGGATTCGGTATACCGAAGAATTTCGATATATCGAATCAGGAGGTTTCGGTATACTGAAGTTCCCTTCGGTATGCCGAATCAGGGGATTTCGACATACCGAAGTAGAAAAACGGTATGCCGATTTTGAGCCCTGAACTGTATGAATAAATGCATAGAAATGATGATAAATTATGGTTAAATACATGATGAATGTATAGAATGCATGGAAATTACATGAAATGTGAGGCGTGCTAATATGCTAATTTTAATGATGTTTTCTATGAAAAGATAGAAATTATTGCTCATGTATATGAATGTGGACCTAGTGAGGGGTGGAATGCATGGTGCAAGACCATGAGAGTTGTGTCGGTTTAAAGACCACAGGTATGAATTGATGCATGATGCATGTGTTTTGTATAGGATTTTTATAAATAAAAAGAAGTTTTTGTGAATGTTTTGCAAAGAGAAATTTGCATATGGTTTTAAAAGAATGAATGAGATTTGTAGGAACCATAATGGAACCAGAACTTGCCGACGAAGTAGTGAGACCTCTAGTGATGTCGGTGACGTGTCCTTGGTCGTGGTTGCCGAGTGAGCAGTCTGGGGTAGGAGCCTCGAGATCATGGTGGTACTGTAGGACCCGGGGTATGGTAGACCCGGACTACCCTCAGTGCCGATGCTGGACGGGTCTGGGGTTAGAGTCCCCAGGTGCTCGAGCACCAGGGCGTCTGTAGGGCGCACTCTGTACTTGTACCAGTGAAGGTACACTTTGAGGTTGCGGCCGGGACGGTTGAACTCCAGCGCAGGGTGGTTCACTGCGGCACTGCAGTGTGGGTGTGGTGACATGGAATCCTCACCAGCTGCTTGTGGCCAGGTCGATCGCCTGTGGCTAGGGTGATGCAACCAGTTTTGATATGGAAAAGTGTGAATTTATGTGGATTTGTGTTTGTGGATTTGTTCCTAGCCCGGTTTGTGGAATGTGTGCTATGGCTTTTGAATGATGTTTTGGGCTAGGAAGCTAGATGAAATGAATTGTTTTCTCTAGTGTTGAGAATAAAGGTTTATGAAAGAACATGAGATTTTGAAAGAAAAGAAAAGAAAGTTTGAAATGCCATTGCTTTCTGAGTTTTCTATTTGCATATGCGGTTTTTGAAAATGATGATTTCTGGCGAAGTTTTTCGGTGGGATTTTTGGTGTGTTTTGGGGCACGTACTGGGTGGCATTCTTTTCACTCACGCGTGTTTTCTGGTTCCCTTGTTTTCAGGTGCTGAGGTGTAGGAGCAGTCTACTTTGGTGCATCTGTTCGAGCCACATTTGTCGCACACAGGTCTGGATAGTTAGCTTTATTTATTTAATATTGCTACTTAGTTGCTTTTCATCCCTTTTGGGTAATTCTTGTACTGTTGTGTAGCACTGGGGTGTTACAATAACCTGTTAGAATTCAAGGAAAGACACTGATGAGTGATATTACAAGCATGTAAAAAGTAATACAAAGAAACTTTCAAACTAAAGAGGATTCAAAACAAAACAATCCAAGACGTTGCCATCCTTTCTACTCATTGGCTTTCCTAACCTAATTCTTTTCACTTATGTTCACTACTTATAGAATTTATTTTTCTTCATGCAGCCTCCTCTATGGGAGCAGTATCAGAAGCAACTACAAGAATGGGAGTCTGCTGTGAGTAAAGCTTCCAACTCTTCTAATGCAACTGATAAAGGATTATTGATTGAGAAACCACCGATGTTTGCTTTTTGTTTGAAATCACGGGGCTTGGAAGCACCTCATAAGGGTTTTAAGCAAAGGTCTCATAAGAAATTCCAGCATAGCATGATTACGAGAGAGCAGGATACTCTCCAAGGCTTAGGTATTGTCTTTCTTTAGTTGCTTGATTCAAGTTTTTTCTATGATTTACCTCAATAATCCTCTCCTAAAGCCACAATGTCTATTGCTTCTATTGCTTCAATCTCATGTCCATCATCAACTTCATTTGATATGGTACCAAGATGTTGCTCATTTACATTTTGCTCTGTAACAAAAACAAGGAAAGATAAAGTTAAACACTAAATAAATATATATTAATAAGTTAAATGAATGGCAACTAAATTTACCTCGAATTTCATTTCTAATCCAATCTTGAGTACATACAATGGCCTCCACTGTACTTGGTAGCATTGAAGACCGATATTGATCAAGAACTCTACCACTAGTGCTAAAAGTAGTTTCAGATGCAATTGTAGACACAGGGATGGCTAACACATCTCGAACTATTAGTGATAAAGTTGGAAATTTTGGTCCAGCAAACCTCCACCATGCCAATATGTCAAAATTTCCTTGATCGGGAAAAACCTTTTCTTCTAAGTATATTTCCAAATCAGTTTTTTTCACTTGTGAAGCAGTTTTAGTAGCCACGTACTTTCTCAAATTCCCTAATCTTTCTGCTAACTCTGAGTGACTATCTTTCTCTTTAAATGAAGAACTACTATCATCAAGTGATGGGAAAGACATTGTATCTGTTAATCTAAGATGATATTTTGAATGCAAAATTTTGAGATATTCCAAAACCTCATTGGTCTTCTTGTCCCCTTCTATATCACCATAAATTTGTTTCATGTAATACTCAACTAAGAGCAACTTATCACGATGGTCTAGAATAGATGCCACACATAATACCGTAGAACTAGCACGCCAATATTTAGAAACATTTGCCATCATTGTGATACCCATTTCAGAAATAAATGATGTTGGACTAGCACACATGGTCTTCAACTTCAAATGGACTTCACATATATGAGAAAAGTAGTAATTTACAGAAGGATACAGAGTCTTAGAAAAGGCATTTGTCACATCATAGAAGAATCTCAAACAATCACAAACAAGCTTTGCATTATTCCATTCATCATCAGTAGGTGCAACTTTAAAGTTGGTATCAACTTCTATCAAACGATGAAATGCCTCTTTGAAAGCTAAAGCAGTTTGTAGCATCAAATAAGTAGAATTCCATCTTGTAGGAACATCTAACACAACATTTTTATTTGGAGCCTTCACTTGACTAGAAGCTTCTTTAAAAGTCTGTAATCTTAAGATGGAGGATTTCACATATTTCACACTACCTCTCACCTTTGTCAAGACATCTTTTATGATATCAATTCCTTCTTGAACAACTAAATTCACAATATTTATAGAGCATCTAACATGAAATAAATCACCATTGGCCAAAAGTTTTGAACCAAGCTTCATTGTGAGATCTCTAACCATAGCATCATTTGTGCTACAATTATCCAAAGCAATACACATAAATTTCCTATCAAGATTCCATTTATATAATTTTTCCATTATCTTCTTGGAAAGTGCAAATGCTGTATGAGGTGTATGAACTGGAAAGAAGTTAAGAATTCTTTTTTGCAATTTCCAACCATTATCAATGTAGTGACAAGTAAGAGCAAAGTAAGACTTATTTTGAATCGATGCCCACATGTCACTTGTAAGGCTAACACAACAAGGAAGGACATCAAGGACTGCATGCAACTTCTCTTTCTCCTCCTCACAAAATTTCAAACAATCCTTTTTAATTGTGTTGCAAGTGACCATTTTAAATAGAGGTTGAAGATTTTTACTATATTCTCTAAATCCAGAATGATCCACAATTGAGAAAGGATACTCATGAAGAATGATCATATGAGCAAGATCCCTCCTACTTCTTTCTTGGTCAAATTTGAAAGCCTTTATATCCATTGACCCATCCATTTTCTTATCTCCCATGCTTAACAACATTTGGTTAATGCTTTCCTTTTTAGTGGCATAATCATATGGATATTTGAGTGTCAAATGTTTCTTTAAATGACTAGTCCCAGCACTTGCTTTTCCAACCATATTCTTCTTTCAATAGTTACATTTAGCTAAGCTTTCATCACAAATATAGGTGAAGTGATTCCAAACATCTGAGGTATGTTTTCTTTTTTTCCCAAAATTTTCGGAAGATGGTTCTTCTATCATTATAGGAGAAACATTTGACTGAGTATTCACATTATCAACATTGACATCAAACATTGTCTACATAAGAAAAAAAAGACATTCAAATTCAATTTAACATGCAAACAATTACTTTATTGATTCAATGAAATAAACTGAATGGGCATTCAATTGATTCGATTTGCAAAAAAAAAAAAAACATTCAACTGAATTATAAACACATCTTGCAAAAAAAAATCGTTCAACTGAATTATAAACATATCTCTTCAACTGAATAGGCATTCAACTGAATCGGTTTGCAAAAAAAAACATTCAACTGAATTATAAACATATCTAGCAAAAAAAATCATTCAACTGAATTATAAACATATCTCTTCAACTAAATAGGCATTCAACTGAATCAGTTTGCAAAAAAAAAAACATTCAACTGAATTATAAACATATCTAGAAAAAAAAATCATTCAACTGAATTATAAACATATCTCTTCAAATTGAATAGGCATTCAACTGAATCGGTTTGCAAAAAAAAACATTCAACTGAATTATAAACTTATCTAGCAAAAAAAATCATTCAACTGAATTATAAAAATATCTCTGCAACTGAATAGGCATTCAACTGAATCGGTTTGCAAAAAAAAACATTCAACTGAATTATAAACATATCTAGCAAAAAAAAAAAATCATTCAACTAAATTATAAACATATCTCTTCAATTGAATAGGCATTCAACTGAATCGGTTTGCAAAAAAAAAAACATTCAACTGAATTATAAACTTATCTAGCAAAAAAAAAAACATTCAACTGAATTATAAACATATCTCTTCAACTGAATCGGTTTGCAAAAAATAACATTCAACCGAATTACAAACATATCTAGCAAAAAAAAATCATTCAACTGAATTATAAACATAACTCTTCAACTGAATACACATTTAGCAAAAAATAGGAAAGGAGGAAAATAAATTGAATAGACAAGTATGATCAAAGATTCTGAGGAAAATTATATGAATCATAAACATAATTTAGAAAACAAAAAAAATTACTAAATCATAAACATAATTAAACTTTACTGAATCATAAACAAAATTCAAGATTTCATGAAAAAAAATGAAAAACCTGAAAGAGGAAGAGGTGGTTGAGTGGCTCTGTCTATCGCTGACCTGGAAGAGGAAAAGATGGCTCCTTGTGCTGTCTATTGTCGGCCTGGAAGAGGAGGCTCCGTGGGCCCGTGGCTGTCAAGCACTTGAGCTGGGGGGGAGGTGGAGGTCCTTGAGGCGGGAGAGGGGACGGTCGGACGGATCTGAGGATAGATCTAAGGTGGAGGAGGAAGAGGGGACAGATTTGAGGGGATGGATCTGAGGTGGAGGAGGGAGAGGGGACAGATCTGAGGGAGGATCAAACTTTGGAGCCTAGAGGAAGGGGAAATGGCCACCGACTGGTACCGCCGAACAGGGAGACGGAGGAGGGAGAGGGCCAAGGGGACGAATCTGAGTTGGAGGAGGGAGAGGGGACGAATCTGAGCTGGAGGAGGGAGAGGGGACGAATCTGAGCTGGTGGAAGGAGAGGGCCGAGGGGACGAATCTAAGTTGGAGAAAGGGACCGTGGGACTGGGAGATGGAGGAGGGAAGCAGAGTCGTAGAGGAAGAAGAGGGGAGGCGGAGTTGTAAGGGAAGAAGAGGGGAGGTGGAGTATTAGGGCAAAGTGGGCGAGTCGCAAAGGCTGGAGAGAAAAGAGAGTAAGGTTTTGTGACCATGCCGGTGGAACCCCTAGGTGTGATTCTCCACCTACTCTAGTGTGCGGAAATACACGGGGAGATCCGATATAGTCACGGCGAAAATGGTGAATCCGAAAGAAGAAACAAGACTTGGAAATACCAAAGGGAAGACAAAAAGGATAAGGAAAGGAGTCGCCACCTAGCCTTTTAATGGAAAGACGAGAAAAACCAAAAAACCACAAAAAGGCAAAAAGCAAACAAGATGCAAAGATGCATGTGTGATCTGTGCTTAATGGATAATGCAAGATGAATGTGGGCCAGAGAAAGTGTAAGGATTCTGGTTACGCATGGGGAAGGGGTTAGGCACCTCCATGCGCTCGAGAAAACTCGGTCTTTCTAGGTTTCCTACTGTCAATCGTCTGATGAATGTATGCTTGCTTATTCTATATGCTCATGTATGAAGATGACTAAAAACATGCCAAATTAAGGTAAAGAAGTGAAATCAAAGGAAAAAGTTAATCCAAGGGTCAAATGTAGGCATTGTTAATGCCGCTTTACTGTATGCCCTTGGGCGATGAGGAAAATCGTGAAAATTGTGAAATTCTCGAAAAGTGTATCGCAAAAATTAAGGATAAATCCGAGAAAATTAAAAAGGAGAAAATAATCCTTATTTCGGGACCATGTCGGCTTTGTAAGCCTTTTACTATACACCCTCGGGCGATGGAAAACCAAAGCAAGTGAAAACTGCAGAAAATCGAAGAAAACCCGAAAAACGAGGAGAAAGCAAAGCTCGGAACAAAGTTAGAAAAGCGTGCACCGAGCAAGGAAGAAAAGATGGAAAAAATCGCGCGAAAAGATGTGAAAAGTATGCAAAATGCAAGTGTGAGTGTAAATGTGAAAAATGCAGGGAGTTTTGTGCAAAAAGCCCAATCCGAGGAAAACTGACATTCAGAAACCCAAATCAACAAAAATACATAGGAAAACACATTCCATGCATGTATGAAGAAATCTGGGGTCAAATGTGCATCCCTAGTCAAAATGAAGTTCTCTAGGGGTCTGAATGCAATTTACCACTAATGCATGCATGCAAATCAATTCAGCACAAAATCAAGGTAAAAATGCAAGAAAAAGGGCTCAGAAATGATCCAGCAAGTTTCAGGGGCAAAATGGTCATTTTACCCCTTAAAACAGGCAATCAGAGTAAAATAAATGAAGCATAGGGGCTAAATTGTAAATAACCCAGCAAACAGAGCATCAAGAAGAAATTCAGTAAAAACAGAGGGTTAAAGTGCAATTAAACCAAGAAAACAAGCTTCTGGAATGTTTTAAAACGAATTCAGGGAGTTTTATGCAATTTTCACAGCAAAAGAAGCCTTTTGGAAGTTTTCTGTAAAACACAGGGGCCTAAATTCAATTTGTCCCATGAAACATGCTTATGGAAAAGTTTCAGAGAAGTATGAGGGCTAAAATACAAGTTAACGAACAAAAACAACTATTTAGAGAGTTTTTGAAATATGTAAGGGCTTTTATACAATTTTTACTGTAAAAATGAACTGTCAGAAACATTTTGAAGAAGATCAGGGTCTTTTATGCAATTTTCACAGGAAAATGAACTTCCAGGAAGTTTTTAAGAAAGTGCAAGGTCCTTTTAGTAAAATATCTGAAAGAAAATATGTTTCAAAAACTCTAGGGACTTTTATTAAAGTTTTAAACTCAGAAAACATTACTTTAAATGTTCATGGTAAAACATGTAATATTTTCAATTAAAAATTTATTCGAAACATTTTAGAAGAATGATTGCAGAACCTATATGCAATAAAAGGACAAAAAAGTAATTACAGAAGGACCTATTTGCAAGAAAAACATAAACTCCTGATTTTATTCAAATAAATTATTTTAAATGTTTTTTTAAAAATGAAAAAGAAACGACGGTCGCCGACGACCGCTGGAAAGGGGCAAACAAAGCCTTCCCGTGGTCCGATCTTAGATCAGACTCCACGGGAAGCAAGAGGGAGAAAAGAGGAAGACATCCAATGGACTGGATGGGTGATCCAGCGGCTGGAACGAGCCTCCCACCTACCTCGCCGTCAGCTACTTTGGCGACGGCTTCGGGGAAGATGGAGGCCTCCGGAGGTTGAGTAGCGGCGGTCCACGGGTGCTGGTGGCTGCGGGGCGTTGAGAGGAACCTCCTCCCTTCCCCTAGAGCTGGATGGAGTAGCGGAGGAGCTCTGGTAGTCGGCGGCGATCGATCTTCAGCGAGGAAGGTTGCAGCGGCGCTCCAACGGCAGCGACGTGATTCTGTGGGCTCGGGAGTCTTCGCAGGAGGTGGTGGAGTGATCTTGGATCGTCGGAGGGGCGCGGAGCTACGAGAGTGTGACCATGCCGGTGGAACCCCTGGGCGTGGTTCACCAAACCTTACTCTGGTGTGCGGGAATACACTGGGAGGTCCGATACAGTCACGGCGAAAATGGTGAATCCAGAGGAAGAGACAAGACTCGGAAATACCAAAGAGAAGACAAAAAGGATAAGGAAAGGAGTCGCCACCTAGTCTTTTAATGGAAAGATGAGGAAAACCAAGAAAACACAAAAAGGCAGAAAACAAGCAAGATGCAAAGATGCATGTGTGATCCGTGCCTAATGGATAATGCAAGATGAATGCGGGCTAGAGAAAGGGTAAGGATTCTAGTTGCGCATGGGGAAGAGGTTAGGTACCCCCATGCGCCCGAGAAAACTCGATCTTTCTAGGCTTCCTACTGTCTATGGTCTGCTAAAATGCGTGCTTGCTTATTCTATATGCTTGTGCAAGATGATGACTAAAATCATGCCAAATCAAAGTCAAAGGGGAAAAAAAGTTAATCTGAGGGTCGAATGTAGGCATTGATAATGTCGCTTTGTTATACGCCCGTAGGCGATGAGGAAAATCGTGAAATTCTCAGAAAGCGTCTCGCAAAACAGCGAAAATCCGAGAAAATAAAAATGGGGAAAATAATCCTTGTTTCGGGACCATGTCGGCTTTATAAGCCTTTTACTGTACGCCCTCAGGCGATGGAAAACCAAAACAGGTGAAAACCGTGGAAAACTGAGGAAAACCCGGAAAACGAGGTAAAGACTAAGCTCAGAACATAGCTAGAAAGCGTGCACCAAGCCAGGAAGAAAAGACGGGAAAACTCGTGCAAAAAGATGTGAAAAATATGCAAAATGCAAGTGTGAATGCAAATTTGAAAAATACAGGGGGTTTTATGCAAAAAGCCCAAAATCCGAGGAAAACCGAAGTCGAAAATCTCAAATCATCAAGAAACACTTAGAAAAACGCATTGCATGCATGTATGATGAAATCTGAGGTCAAATGCGCTTTCTAGTGCAAAATGAAGATCTCTAGGGGCTAAAGTGCAATTTACCCACTAATGCATGCAATGCATGTCAAATCAGCACAAAATCAGGGTAAAATTGCAAGGAAAACACTCAGAAATGATTCAGAAAAGTTTCAAGGGCAAAACAATCATTTTACCCCTGAAAACAGCAAATCAGAGTAATTACAATAAAGTACAGGGGCTAAACTGCAAAATACCCAGCAATCAAAGCATTTAGGAAGCAATTCAGTAAAAACAGAGGGCTAAAATGCAATTAAACCATGAAAACATGTTTCTGAAATGTTTTAAAACAAAGTCAAGGAGTTTTATGCAATTTTCACACCAAATAAGCCTTCTGGAAGTTTTCTGTAAAAGATAGGGATCTAAATGCAATTTTCCCAGTGAAAACATGTTTCTGGAAAAGTTTCAGAGAAGTATGAGGGCTAACATGCAATTCAACCAACAAAAACAACTATCCAGAGAGTTTTTTGAAACATGCAAGGGCTTAAATGCAATTTGCACTGCAAAATGAACTGTTAGAAACAGTTTGAGAAAGTGCTGGGTCTTACATGCAATTTTCACAGAGAAAAATGAACTGTCAGAAACATTTTGAGAAAGTGCAGGGTCCTTTTAGCAAAATGTCTGAGAGAAAACATGTTTTAATGACTCTAGGGGTTTATGCTAAAGTTTTAAACACTGAAAACATTATTTCAAAAGTTCAGGGTAAAACATGTAATATTTTCAGTTAAAACTTTATTCGAAACATTTTAGAAAAATGAGTGCA
>JAMKQA010018255.1:0-10595 GCA_024699735.1 Posidonia australis
GATTTTTGTGTTTATTTGGGTTTCTGGATTAATTAAGATTTTGAATGTTTATTAATTAAGGTTTTCAATGGATTTTCACTTTAATTAGGGTTTTTACTTATTTATTTGGATTTTTAAGTGATTTAATTTGAATTAAGCTTAAATTTGTGTTTTTGTCTTATTTAATGGATTTTAATTTCTTTTCACTTGATTAGGATTTAAAAATTTGATTAATTAGGGTTTTATTGGATTTTAAGTTGATTTAAGTGGGTTTTAAGTGTATTAGGGTTTTTGTTGGATTTTAAGTGGATTTGATTGTTTTATTTGTTTTTTAGTGGATTTTAATGGGGTATTGTTTTACTAGGTCAGGTGGGCTAGTATGGATTTGATTGGGACCTATGTGGACTAGGATTTTGGTGGTCGCGACTAGAGCATCAACTGGAGGAGCCTGCTGCCAAATGAGCTCAAAATTGGGGTGTCTACATGGATAATTAGGCATAGGTGTTACATCCTACCCCCTTAAAAGAATTTCATCCCCAAAATTAACTTCTAGTAGAACAAATGGGGATACCACATCTAGATGTCAACCTCACGCTCTCAATTAACTTCCTCCATGCCATGGTGCTACCACTGAACCAACACTGAAGGGATGATCTTGTTCTTGAGGACTTACTCTTTCCGATTTAGTATCTGTACTACATCGTCTATCATAGACAAGTCCTCCTGAAGATCCTCTAGCTACACTGGTATCACCTAGGATGCGTCAGCCAAACACCTCCTCAGCATGGACACATAAAAGACAATATGCACACTAGCCAGCTTTGGAGGTAGATCTAATTTATATGCCACCTCACCAACCCTCTTGATAATCTAGTAAGGTCCAATGTAGTGGGGACTTCGCTTGCCTCATTTCCTAAACCGTGCTACTCCCTTGGTCAGTGATATTGTAACGACCTAGTTTTAGAAGTGGTGCTTTGACCAGATAATTAAGGTAAAATTCAGGTATGTTGGGCACTAGGGGCCCTAGTGCCCATTGTGGGACACATTCTCATTAGTGTCTTACGCTTGGATTATGGGTTTTTCCTGGGCCATAAAGGATTGGTGGCAGGTCCCTAGTGGCACGAGTCATGTGGATATGGGAAGTCGCGTGGTTGGATCTCGTGTTGTGCTTCTTTCCTTCTTTTCTTTCTTTTCCTTTCTTTTCTCTTTTCCTCTTTTCTTCCTTTCTTTCTTTTTCTCTCTCTTCCCACTCGCCCACGTGCCTTCCTCCCCTCCTCCTCCTTCTACACTCTTCTTCTCCTCCTTCTTCTAGGGCATCAGAGGGGGGACGAGAGGGGGAGAGATATAAGAAAGGGACAAGAGAGGGAGATGAGGGGGGAGATTTGGGAGGGGGAGAGATGAGGGAGGGAGATCAGAGAGAGGGAGATGAGAGAGAGAGAGAGGGAGAGAGAAATGATAGAGAGAGGGCTGAGAAAGTGGGGTAGAGGGAGGTGGCTAGAGGAGCTTGCCACCGCCGTACTACCGTCACGAGGAGGAGGAGGACCGAAGCAGCCTGTGGTCGGAGGAGGAGGGTGGTGCATTGCCGTTTCGTCGTTCGTTGCCGTCGCACCTTCGATGGAGGTACACACCCCTTAGGCTTCCTTTTAACTTCCAATTTGATGCTTAGGGGCATGATAGTGTGAATTGCATGTGTGTGGATGCTTGGAGTGGGCTTGAGAATTTATGGTGATTTATTGTGATATGTATGGTAATTTATGGTGGTTGTTGGATCTAGGTCCTTTTT
The DNA here is from genome assembly GCA_024699735.1 of Posidonia australis. NCBI lineage: Eukaryota > Viridiplantae > Streptophyta > Magnoliopsida > Alismatales > Posidoniaceae > Posidonia > Posidonia australis. The sequence goes on from JAMKQA010018255.1 coordinate 1,763, forward strand.
GACCTCTCTGTGCTTGAAAATTCATATCTCGTTGTGTGATGAATGAATTTCAGTTTTGTTTGTTGGGTTTTGGGGTAGACTCGAGGGTCTACAACATATATTTTATCAAGATTTTATGGTATTTGTTTGAGTGGCCCTCCCAAGGCTCCTTTTTGGGAGAAATTTCTTGGCTTTCTAGTTTAGGCTCTGTTTGAAATCTGACAAAGTACTTGGGTCACGGGTCGTGTGCACTGTCTAGATGCGTGGGTTCGGTAAGGGTTTTTGGCCTCTAGTCCAAGGTCTGTCTGCTTTTTGGCAAAGTGCCTAGGGCACGGGCGTTCGCGTGTCCTCGATGCATGAGTCAGCCAAGACTATTTGTTTTTTGTTGGTTTTGTCCTAGACTTTTGGGTAGTTGAGTGTTGTTAGCTAGTGCCATTACCTTGTAGGTAATCCTAGAATGTAAATGATTACGATGATCAATAGAATGGTCTAGGGTTTACCTAAAATGAATTAGCAAGATTCCACCTCAAATGTGGGTAGAATAAAAGATGATATGATTTTGAAATAATAGGTTCTTTCCCCAAATGGTTTAGACTAGACTTTAGAGATAATGATAGCATCCCTAGGTCTAGGGTTTGTGTGGTTTTGTGTGTGGTGCACTAAATGGAGTATTCAATGGCACTGTTTCGGGTGTTTGAGCTGATCTGGCTGTGTTCCCGAGGGGCATGAGCCAGTAGATGTCTTACACTTGGTGCCAGAGCGTGTAGTTCTGGTTGTGTTTTCTTTGTTGTCGTGTCTTCTAGGTGGGTTTGACACTTAGAGGACGTTTTTATTGGTATTTCCTTGGGTTGTGGTCGTGGGTTGAGCGTAGTGCTCGTGAACCCAGACGCTTCTAAGGTGTTTTGCCTGGGCCTGACAGGAGAGTTGTTGAAACTGTATTTTGTTTGTGGTTTCTCGACCTTTAATTTTCCATGCCGCTGCTGGGCACAGTGTTTCTTGAGTTTTAAAGGATATTTAATGGTTTTTGAAAAGGTTTTCCAAAAAGAGAGTTTTGGAAAGAGAAAAGTACAGATTTGAAAATGGATTTGGAAAGAGTTTTCTAGTGCTTTCTCTTTGCGTTGGGGGCCAAGATACCTGAGGCTAAGGTTCGTTGGGTCTTGGAGGTATGACACTCCTCAACTGTCAATTCGAGGCTAGGGTTGTGGTTCGTGGGTTGAGGTGTTTTGTGGCATGACGGGGAGGTATGATACTCCTACTGTCGCTGTGAGTACTGAGGCTCTGGTGTTGTCGAGTGTGGAGGTATGAGACTCCTTTTTGAACACCATGTAGAGGACGTTGTGAAGAGGCGTATCTTATGGTGATCAGTGCAGGTGAGATGCGCACCTCGTAACTGGTAGCGTCCTAATAGACAAGATTGCCTTGCCAAGAGGGGTTGGCTTTGTTGAGGGTTCTCCAGGTGAGAGAATCACTGGACGGTAATCGCTCTTGCACTGGGTGGCTTCACCGTGGCAATGCAGACGCCGTGGTTACTCCTCGGTGGACTACTTGTAGCCAGTGTTGTCTGCTTGGCACCGGACAGTTCGACACACTATTTGTGCTTGTGTTTTGTGCGGAGTTTTGATTCAAGAAATCAGGCTCTGGGCATATTGGAGGCCGTGGCTTTGGCGCCTGTTGAGGTGCAGTGTTTTGGGAGTGGTGGTTCCTTGGTTTGGGAGTAGAGGTTCCGTGGCTTGGTGTTGTGCATGGGTCTAGAGGGGACCATGTTGTATAGAGCAGAGACTCTGTAGTTGTGCTTTAGTGTGGCTTTTGGGCTTGACTTGGCAAGAGTGGCCATCTCGAGCATGCATAAAGATTTCAAAAGAACATACGCATGGTTTTGAAAAGGAAAAGAATGGTTTCAAAGGCATGGTTTTGTGATTTTATGGCCTACCGCGCAGTGGTAGACTTCCTAGTTTGGTGTTACGGCATTCGAGAGGGATGCTAGTGCTTGTGTGCTGGGCGTCGATAGATTTTCCTCTTGGTTTGGTAGCATCCGAGTGTGATGCCTATGCTTGGCTGCCTTCGACATAAGTTGCCAAGTTGTAGGTGGGGTGCGTGCTGGGTGACCGTTGAGTGGTCACTCACGTGTGCCTTGTTTTGTGTGTTTTGGCAAGTGTAGGATAGTAGATGCTGGTTGTTAGTGCATATAGGAGGAGTCACGTTGCCACACATTAGGCATCTAGGTGAGTGTTAGTTTAGTTTTATTTTTGTTGTTTAGTGGTTTTATTTTACTATTGAGAGTACTTAGCCTTAGCTACATTATTAGTGTAATTGTTGATTAATAATAAAGATAAAACAAATAATTAAATGTAAATTTGTAGCTAGGTTTAGTGGTAGCAACTTAGGGGTTGTTACAAATATCTTTAGGAAAAGGAAGTTGTAGATATCCTAATTTCGCATTTCCCAAAATTGTCTAGGATAGGAACCTTTGAGGCGTCCTAGATCACAGGACTGAGGATCTCTAACTTATTTTCTAGAAGTTTCATGATTTTTCTTAAAGACATTCTTGATTTTACTTGGTTCAAGGTTGTTAGCTATGGCAGAGTTAACCCACTCAAGCTAGTGGAAGGCTTGAGTCCCTTGAACGTTTTTGGTGTGAGTCGCTAGTTGTGGCAGAGCTAATGCTCTTATCTTACTCAAATTGGTGGCAGAGTTGAGTACTCTAAGCTTAAAGATGGTGTTTTTATGATTTCATGTGATTTTTGAGTATTTTTTGGAATTTTATGGAGTTTTTGTGGATTTAACATCAAAAATAGGAGGCAGAATGCAAAAAGAAAAGAATGTTGCCAGTGTGACAGGCGATAGGACTAGTTGCCAGTCGAACAACTTACTAGACTCATCGCCACAACAAAAAGACGACGAGAATCCTAGAATTCTTTCTCAAGATTATTTGTCATATTGGGCTTTAATATAATATATGGGACATTTATAAATATTATCATGATTTTTCCCATAATTATTATAATTTCTAGGCTTCTTTGTGTGCTTGAATAATTTTTTAATATCATCTAAATCCTTATCAATTCCAGAATATTCTAGAAATTTCTAGAAAAATGGGTGACGTCAAGATTAATATCTTATATTTTTATCATGATTTAAAACAAGATATGATATTAACTATGACTTTTTAAATGCTAGAATTATTTATAATTTAAAAAGATAATTTCAATATGTGCTTAATTTCCAAATATTTATTTAGTTACGAGATTGGAATTTGTTGTAGATATATTTAACATAATTCTCATAATTATTAGGGATTTTATCTTTCAAATTTGAATTTGATTTTGAATTTAGATTTAAAATTTGATTTTGAATTCAAATATTTTCTAGAATATTCTAGCGATTTCGAGAGGATTTGAAAAGTACAAAACAAGTCGCATTCTGTTAATAGATATTTGCTTGATCAATTTTGGATTTTATTTTTAAACGTGGAGATATTTAGAGCTCATCGCCACAAGGAGCGACGATTAGTTTGTAAAAGACATTTTCGTCTATTTTTTCGCATCGAAAAATAGGATCTATTGGACTATCGCTGGCCCTTGTGGCAACATATAGGATATGTCACAGGTCCCATAGGTGATGAGTTCAAAATATCCATTTTTCAAAATTTCAAATCTGATTTGATATCAAGATTTTTTTCACTAGTCGTTTTCAACGAGATCTGAAGTCCCAACCTCTATAAATACCTCCTAGGTCTAAGCTTTAGGGGTGGCTTTCCAAATTTAGAGAGAGGTTGCCTAGAGAAATCAATTCCTAGCGAAGTCTTGTCGAAATCATGTCAGAATCCTAAATCCATAGAGATCCTTTCAATCCGAGCCATAGCGCACCTCCGGCGCTCCAATCGTGCCTCCATTTCCACCATCCACTCCACAGCATAAGAGGGTGAAGGGAGTATTGTTTTCCAATTATTTCATTTTTTATTGCTTATAAGCTATTGCATGACATAATATAGCCATATGCATGTGGGGACAACCTCTGGTAAGTATTAGGCTTATTTGTTCATGTCATTTATTTTCTATTTTGATATTGTTTAATGCACCCGATCTATTCCAGATTCTTGTTTTGTTTTTCATGTTTGTCTTGAAGGGAAGGATACTATGTAGCATGGGGACGCTGATGGAAAATCTCTTGTCATTGATCCAGTGAATTGGGAACTTACATCACCACATCCACCACAACCATCTCCCTCAAGGTACTTTGTCAACTAGCGAAAGCAAAGGACAAGTGGCGATCACAAGAAAAGGTGTTGACATGGGTGGACACAATGACATCTACATCAACCACCTCCAAATCCACATCCACCAATTTTTGGCAATCACGGTGGGACCGGGTTTAAGTCAACCCCTATGCTACGTGAGCATTCTTCCCTTCCCTTTTGTTATTTTTCATTTATTTTTAGATTTAGGTGTCAGTTTCGGTTTGGAGGTCACCCGCATAGGGTTTTGTGACACTCTAGACCTTTTATTTGGGTTTTTGCTAGTGATTAGGGGTCTAGATGTTCAGTTGCCTTTACCTACAACGCCATTACACAGTGCCAGAGCAAGGGGTGACTTGTTCAGGCACATGTGTGGTCGGCAACTGTGATTCTAGAGCGTTTTCCTGTAGGCTTTCGTTTTTTTCTTATCTGTGTTGTTTTTCCTTAGCCTGCAATAGTGATGTGGATCAATAAAAATTGAATAATTTTCCTATCCATTGTCTTTTTTGGTTTTTTGTCTATTTTTAGGTTTGTTTTTTGTTCACCAATATGGTGGAAATTAATTGTGTGACAGTAAAGTTAAAGTTCCTTAGGGATCTTGGTCTAGTTTGATCAACTGAGCCGAGTGGACTAGGCCAGTGCCAGTCGCTCACCCATGCTCTGTCTTAGTTGTGATTATTAGATCAGAGAACCTAATTTGTCCTAGGGGCTTGTTTCAAAATCCTTCTCTCTCCCTAAGTCTGTAACAAATTCTGGTAGATACTTGATATTTTATTGTTTTGTGTTTATTTATTACTTTGTGGTTTGCTAGGATTGGCCCTTAAGAACAGAAACTTGGGTTGTAGGCCCCTCTTTAGAGAGACAAATCCGTAGTCTAGGCCCTCTCGGTGGACCCTAACAAAGGTTAAAGAGCAGTACTGAAGAGGCCAAATCCCTTTGAGAGACCCTAGTGTCCTAAAGTTGGCTTCACCCTTGCCATAAAAACCTACATGATTGAGAGAATGCAAGTTAATTAAGCTACTAATTAAATTTCCAAATCCATTAAAATTTGCATTTTTTCCTGGAACTTGGTTGTATAGTTAGGTTTGTTTGAGTGTTTGGTCTGTCCAGGATAGATCTGGGTTACTAGATCAGCCAACGGCACTAGCCGCCTAACTGACTGACGATTCCTTTCATCACCCATTTGACCGACGACGTGCTCTGATGCTGCACTAACAGGCAACGTTAGACAAACTACTTTGATTGACTTGTTTGCAGAATGGTGTGTGGTTTGTGCTTGCATGCTTATAGGTTACTGGGTTACAAATACAGTCCTGAGTCTTTATTTTATTAGTTAAACAGACTTGTAAACATCTTCTTTGTGTTTATTTGCATTTGAGTATGTATTTTCTTTCACATTCCTAAACACTAGTAGTAGGGTGCAGTTTAGTGTTATAAAGAGTCCATATCTTTTCTTTTTCGAATCGTTTGTAACAAACCATCAAGGAAGCTGATTAGAGATGGTGGATGCACACTACTCCTACACGAACCTTCTCTACGTGCCAACCATGTCAAGTGCGGTCCAAACGATGACGAGCATCAGGACTGCTCCAACATCTACAGCTCGAGCACGTAATAGTGTTGTAGGTCGGCGTGAGCACTTGTTCGATCCTCTGGATCCACTTGGGGACCAACTTTTTGATAGAGGGAGTGAAAGAGGAGGAGTGGAAGAGACGAGCCACGCCCAATACTGAAATACCCCTTTGAGAATCAATTCTCACACATTACCTACAAGGGAAATCAAACAGACTCATCAATCCATGGTCCATCATAATCCCTTCAATTCCCACCACCATCTGGGCCCACTTGCCACATCTCTTATGGAAAACATTTACACAGTGCCACCGAGCCCAACCATAAACTTCCCAACACACGACCCAATGACACAACCTCCCACTCAATATCCTACTACCCTAGTCTACCCCTCGGTCCCACAGGTTGCACCACTCCTATCAAGCCACCTTTCACATCCTTACCTAAGGGCAACCTCATCTTCACCCATGCAATATCCCGTAACCGTAGTCTAATCCTCTATCCAACAAACTACATGGACCTCATCAGGCTACCCTTCACATCATTACCTAGGGGGAACCCTGTCCTACACAATGGCTCAACCCTCCTTCCCTCCTCAATATGGTACCCCTCTGCAACAACAATCCCATCAGTTCCAAGGGTACCAAAGCCAAGGGTAGTCGGTCATTCCAAGGATGGATTTTAAAATGATGATATCAGAGGTGTTAGTAGAGGCGAGAGTGATCCCAAAGGCACCAATTGGCTATAACACCTCAAAGTTCCCTCAATTCATCTTGCCACCCAGATTCAAGATGCCCAAGATGCCGAAATATGATGGGACAGGTAATCCAAGGAAACATCTCACTACCTTTGCCATGGATGCCTCACTCTACCAACGTGATAATGGCTAACAATATACCTCTTCTTCAAGAGTCTGGAGGCACTGAGGTGGTTCACCACACTCACAGTACAAGACCTCAGTGACTTCAAGCTGGTCTTGGAAAAATTCCTACAACAATATGTCCACCACACCCAGGACAAGCCGACGATTGTAGACCTCCTTGTCGGAAAGATGAAACTTGAGGAGGACTTCATCACCTTCACTAGTAAGTGGAGGGACATGGCTACTAGATCTGAATGCTAAATCCCAGAAAGCCATGTAGTTGAAGTCATCGCTCGGAATACAACAGGTGCATTAAGAGCAGGTTTACTGATGGGCGACTTCTAGACAGACTCCCAGTTGTACGACAAAGCCACAAAGGTCCTCTGCAACAAAAAGGACCTACCATTACTAGAGTACAAGGTAAGGGGTAAGAAAAAGACCGCCCTGACAACACACTTGAAGGGGTAACATGCGACATGGCTCAAGTCACAATGCAACATCAGAATTAGCCAATTCAGTGCCAAGGACTGTTAGTCCAGCTCAAGGGGCAGCCAGCGCAACCAGAGACATATCAGGGTCAACCCGTTCCACATTAGGAACAGCTAGTCCAACACCAGGGACAGTTGGTCTAGGGCCATAGGCCGCTAACTAGGGGTGCAAACAGATCGGATATGGTATGGATATGGATGTTACCATATCCGTATCTGTTTTCGAAATGCATATACGAATATCATACGGATAGGAAAATTATATATCCATATCCTCAAAAAACAGATACGGATTCGGAACGAATAAAAAGGGATCAGATACAGATAAAGTCAGATATAAAAACGGATATGGCAATATACACATTACATAATTAATTAAACCATTAATAAGATTTTCATATAATTATATATTTTAAGTTATTTACTATATATGAAATAAAAATAATATATATCAAAAATAAAAATAAATTAGACATAATGATAGGTTAGACTTACCTTTTTCAAAAAGAGATGAAGTTATAAGTCCAAATTTGAATATTCCACCATTATGGATGTATAATTGATTAATAAAAAGCTATCATATTTTACAACATATTTTGTTATTTAAAGTTAGTAAAATCCTATAAGTGACAAAGTAAAATCCTTGTAAAGTAGATAAATAATTTGACAAAATCAAAATGTAATCCATGGATCTTAATCTACATCATTTGGATTAAACACATGTCAAAATCTACATCATTTAGAAACTCCTAATATACATATCAATTCATGTACAAATTCAATAGTTTTAAAGCAAGAATTACTAGATCTCTAAGTAATAAGTTTCAAAACTAAAATGTAATCCATGGATCTAAATATATATCATTTAGATTAGATACACACCAAAATCTATATCATTTAGAAACTCATAACATATAGATCCATTCATATCAAATTCAATGATTCTTTATTAGTTATAACTAGTACATGTTAAATTTATTAGTTAGGAATTTTAAAATCATTTGATTTTTTATATACAAATATTTTAAATAGTTTTGATCATATATAGCGATGTTTAATCTAATGGTTAAATGTTTAGCTATAAAAATTTGTATATATATATATATATATATATATATACGGATATCTGTATCTGTATCCGCTTAAATTCAAAAAACCATATCCGTATCCGTATCTGTATCTGTATTTGCTCTTAAACAGATATGGATATGGATATTTTACGGATATACCGTATTCGTTTGCACCCCTACAACCAACACAATAGTAGCAGCAGCAGCCCCAGCAACATGAACAGGAGCTACCTTCGAACTTCCAAGTTCACACCCAACAGGGGCAACAACAAAAGCAAGAGGGCTACCATGCCATCCCTCCACCGTAGAGCTACCATAGAGGTGAAGGGCAAGACGATCAGTCGCTCCCAGCCCCACTCAATCACACTCGCAGAATGTTGGCAGAGAGTGGAGGTCCATTGCCCAACCATTCAGCTTTCCACATGAAGGCTGAGGAAGATGAGCTTACAATCCCAGAGCTGGTAGACATTGAGTACGTGTAGACATCCCAATTTTGAGCTCATTTGGCAGCAGGCTCCTCCGGTTGATGCTCTGGTTGCGACCACCAAAACCCTAGTCCACGTAGGTCCCAATCAGACCCACACTAGCCCACATGACCAAATAAAACACTAAAACCCATTAAAATTCA
>JAMKQA010018256.1:0-10625 GCA_024699735.1 Posidonia australis
CACGCACACACACACACACAAACACATTAATGGATGGCTTCTCCAACCATCGGATGAGATTTATGAACATATAAACCTCCTCTCTACCTATTTAGTGGTAAATACTAACTACAATAAAATTTCGAAGGAGGAGTTGGTAGTCCATTTATTAGCTCAATGGCCGCAACACCAAGAGTGGCAAGTCTTTCGACTCTAAGTTCTTGGTACATTTGCCTTCTCTCAGTCTTTGGGATGCAACTTCAACCACAAGTTGGACCACATCATCCGATATTCTAGATCTTTGCTCCTTGGTAAACCAACTCACACGCCGTTCATACCCTAGACGACGACAGGGTCTAGATTCATATGGAAGGCATCCCTTATCATATGTGGAGCATCAACCTCTTTCAAAAGATGGTGTTTGATTTTCCAAAGCTTTTAGAGATTGATCTGAGTACTGAGCAAGGTTGTTATCAAGGTTTTGTTAGAATCAAAGTCAAGATTCACCTAGGCAGGGAAATGCTTGATCTTCTTTTTTTCTTTCTCTCAAAAAGTGTACCCTATCCACTTCGACCAAGTCCTAGACATTTATGCACCATCGATGAATAAATTTAGTCACCGCCTGGCCCATTCCCTATGAGCTCCTCCACTCCTTGAGGGCGATGTAAATCTTTTGGGAAGGCTTACAAAGAAAGAGATGGACGTAGGGGTGGATGAGGAGGTAGGCGTAATTTCAGGGGCAATAATGTATGGAGCAAGGCTCCACTTGTACATGGCGACAATGGTCCTGAGAAGGCACATCAATCAAACACTAGGCTAGTGAGAATGACTCCCCTGATATCTATCGATACTGTGATCCTGCCAAGGCCCATTTCTAGAAAAGCAAGGGACTTGATTCCTCCTTAGGATAATCAATGGCACCAGTCTAGCTTTGTCTTGCCCTCGTCCTCAACAACTTACTCCCAGCCATGCCTACAACCTAACCATTCCAAAGACTCTTTGCATGCTTCTCCAATCTCCAGTCGCCCTTCCCAAATGGAGAAAATCTCTATGACTGTGACTCCAAATAATCCCTCGTCCCTGATGCTTAGACATCGAAGAAACAAAAAAGTCGGAGTGAAAGTTCTCCTAGCTACATTGGAGGATCTTGATTATGAGGAATCAATTGTAGAAGAGGAAAGGACTGGAGATCCCCATAATCTATCTAAATTGTTGATTCTTCTCGTCGACCCATCTGATTCTCTTCAAGCCAGCCCCACCAAGCTAGCCACAGGTACCTTTCCGATTCTTCATCAATATCCTTGTAGGGATAATGCTAGCCTTGTTTCTTCTTCTTGCTTCACATCTCCTTCTTACTCAAGGGGCTTTGATACACTAGAATCGAGGGTTCCTGATTCAATTATGGACGACATCTTTACTTGGGATACCTACAGTGATTTTATGGATTTTTGCTCTAAAATAGAAATTGTGCTTTCTAATGATTTTGATGCCAAAAGTCATCTTGATACTATTAGAGTTTAGCACTGTCTTCCTATTTCTAATCTAAGCCTGGATAATAATTCTGTTGAGCTTCTAAGAGCTCTACACTATTAATTTGTTTGTTCTTGTGAATTATTTATCTACTTTCTTCTATTATTTTTAAGATGATCATTTTAGCATGGTGCATTAGGGAGTTGGGTAGTAGTGTTAAACATAGAGAACTTTGAAATCTTGTTCATATGACAAAAACAGATTGCTTAATTATTGTTGAATCTAAAGCTGACTCCTTCTCCTCTAACCTTTTGAGAACTATCAGTGGTGGTAGGCTTAATAAATGGGAATTCCTACCCTCCCAAGGGATTTTTGGTAGTATCCTGATGGACTTAGATGATTCATTCTCTTTCAAATTGGAGGTCTACCAAGGAAACCTTTCCTTATCCATCAAGTTTAGAAACCATTTTGACTACTTTGAATGGTGGTTGATTGGAGTTTATGGACCCTACACTCCACCATCAAAAATTTAATTTCTCGTAGAACTTAGACATCTACAATCAGTTGTAGGTGACAACTGGGTAGTTAATGCGGATTTCAACATTACTTGATTTTCTCATGAAAAATCCAATGGGTCTTATTATGCCCCTCTAATGGCAAACTTCAATGATTTTATTGCCAATGCTAGTCTCCTTGACCTTTCTCTCAATAACTTGTCCTTTACTTTGTCAAATTTCTAGGAAGAAGAAATATTAGTTAAACTAGATCACTTCTCGATCTCTTCTGCCCGAGAAGCTAATTTCCTAGTTTCTATTTGTACTAGGAAAACTAGAATCGTTTCAAATCATATCTTCATTTATATTGACACCAAACCACTTGGTTGGGGTCCCTTCCCTTTCAAATATTATAGATCTTGGCTATTTTGTGAAGGGTTCAATACTGTTGTCCGAGACTGTTGGAACTCCTTCTCTAATGCAAATCCTATAGATAAATTTTCTTATAAAGTCAAAGTAACAAAGGCCGCTATCAAATTTTGGTTATCCACTCACAGAGAAAAACATAGGTCTAAGCTTATGGAAATAGAGAACATGATACAAGGGCTAGATGCTCAAGCTAAAACTACTTTCTTAACACCTTTAGAGTAGTGGCAGAAACAGAATCTGAGATACAAACATTTAATTTCAAATTCTAAAATGCTAGGAAATCTATTGGAAGCAACATCCCCATATTCAACGGCTCAAGGAAGGTGATTTGAACACTTTCTTCTTCCTCAAGATCACAAACTCTCGAAGAAAAAGAAATACAATCACCTCTCTCATTATACAAAGAGTTCGATCGAAGTCACCTAAAATCATCTACTCTGCCATCCAGGATCACGTTTTCACTCTTTTCAACAAACCATCTCTGCCAGAAATCACTTTAATTTGGGACCAATTATTATTTGTTAAATTACACAATAGCCTTGTCATTGAAGGCATATTCTTAGTGAATGAAATTAAAAATGTTGTCTTCTCTCTCCCTAGAGAAAAATCTCCAAGCTTTCCCTTGTATTTTCATTGCCACTTTTGGGATTTAATCAAAGAAGACCTTATTGAGGTATTCCAATTTTACCAACAAGCTGAGGATATTGATACCTTCAGTTGTATCAATCAAACCTTACTCACTTTCATCTCAAAAAAGTTAAATGCTGAAAAAGTACAGGATTTCAAGCCTATTAGCTTGATTAACTGTAGTTATAAAGTTATATCAAAATGCTTGACATCCAGACTTAATCCCATCCTGAGCTCTTTATTGGATGATGCCCAATGTGTATTTCTGAAAACCCATAATATTAGCGATTGCTTTATTGTGGCATAAAAAATCTTTTATTTTCTTCACTCTTCTCACGCGAAAGGAATGATGATTAAGTTAGATTTTGAAAAAACCTTCAACAATGTCAATTGAAAATTCTACTTAATGTCCTAGTCTTTGGCTTTGACAACAAATGGATTTATTGAATTAAAATGTGTACACACACTACAATGTTTTCCATTTTGATGAACAACGCACCTAAATGATATTTTGGTACCTCCAATGACTTAAGGCAAGAGGATCCTCTATCCCCTCTCTTATTCATAATTGTCAATCATATCCGTAATAGGATGTTATGCCTAGGAAAGGAAAACAATCTAATAAAAGGAATTCCATTTTCATATAATGATCTAGATGTTCTAAACATCCAATATATAGATGACACGTTACTTGATCTTCCTTGAACCATCGAATGAGTGTCTTATAAACCTTAAGAGAATTCTTTACTATTTTCAAGCCTTTTGGGTCTGAAAATAAACTTTTGTAAATCCTCCCTTACCAGGATTGGAATCAACAACGAATTATCGAAACAATACAGCATGATCCTATGTTGTATTCTGACTCCTTTACCTATTACATATCTTGGTCTCCCACTCGACTTTAAAAAAGCATCCTACAATGATTGGGCATTAGTCTTGAGTAAGCTAAACATAAGATTGGATTATTGGAAAAGTAAATACCTGTCTCTTAAAGGTTGACTCACTCTTCTTAATTTGGTACTCTCTGCAACCCCAACATATTACCTATCGGTACTTCATCTTCTAATCAGAATTGAAAAGGAGATAGATAAAATTCGTAAGAGGTTCCTTTAGAACTGTACTTTCACTAAAAATAGGGGGTATCACTTGGCCAAATGGTAGAATATCTGTGAGGATAAGCAACAAGATGGTTTAAGAATAATAAACATCCGTAATTTTATTGTTGCTCTCAAATGCAAGTTTCTATAGCACCTTCTTTCACACAAAGGCAAGCTCAAATGATGTCATCTATTTATAAGTAGATATCTTAGACATAACAATCTTAGAGTAATCTTTAACTCTACCTCTAAAAATGTGTCTCCTATATAGAAAGAATTGAAAGATTGTTTTATAGTCATAAATAACTATAGTACCGATTTGTCAAAAATGTAATTCTATTCTATTTCGGGAAAGCAGATGGCTTAACAATACCCCTCTCAAATTTTCAAATTGTAAACTTTATTCCCTTGCTAAATATAAAAAATGGACACTGATTCAAATGATATCCTCTTTCCACATGAAACAGATGGATTTGTTTCATCCCATTCTAGCTCACTCACTCCCTCTTTTGCGCAAGCTTAGCATCATTATTAGGATGACTCAATCCTTTGGATGTCTTTCCAATCCTAAGAATTTACTATTAATAGCTGTTACAAGATTCTTAACGATGGTAGGTTGAGATCAACATTACAAAAAAGCATCTGGAAGTATGTTGTCCTCCTAAATATTAAAAGTTTTGCATGACTTGCAATTCAAGATAAAATCCTATCCCGTGAAAATTCAAAAAAAAGAAGGTCAAGTCCACTATATTGTGAAATTTGTGGGCCCAACAGGGAATCAATAATTTACCTTTTTTTCCCATTGTTCTATTTCCAAGTTTATTTAGAATGACTTCTTACATAATGCTACTACTCATTCAGTTAGTATAAGTTTACTTCATATTTTTACTCTAAAACAATTTTTCATACTTTCAACAAATAATAAGAGTTGAAACACCCTCGTTGTAGCTTCCTTAATGAATTTCTGATTATATCGTAATAAGATTATTTTCTGCAATAATAGAAGAGATATCTTCTCAATATTTTATAATATTATGTCACTAACAAATTTTTAGTTAGAAAACTTGCTTCCTGGGTAGTGAATTGCAGTTGCTTATACCTCTACTGAACTTAGAACGTTGCAACAAGGCTAAGACATTACTCATCAAACACAGAAATACCACTCCATCCTCTGCCATCCTTGGACCCTCCATGGACGTCGACCCAACCCTATATCCTCCTGCAGAATGGGAATGCTGGGAGGATGCTGATGCTGCTTAAAAGCAGGCAGATAGTTTTTTTTATTGAGGATGTAATCACTTTGATTCTCTTACTATTTATTACAAACTATGCTTCTCATTTTGATTTGAGTAGTTGTAGTAGTGTACATCTCCTATCCTACTACTCCATACACCATCCAACTTTTGTTTGACTATGAACATTGTAATTCTAACTTGATGGTGATTCTCATAACCAAGTTTTTTAAATACAATATTTACCGTTTAAAAAGCAAAACGGGTTGGTTCTTATACGATGCCACGCGTGCAATTTGAAGGCTTACTGATTCGGATGTACACTGTTATTGCATAATTTGCTCTCTCAATAGTATCATCCGACAACTAACCTTCTTGCATCTAGCGCTTGCTCTTGTACCATAGCATATGGAAAACATTTCTCGATGAAGCTCACTGGACACTCTTTTTCGTCCGTCGCCTATATGTTTAGTACCGCATTCGTATCTGACGTCTAGTTGAATAGATCACAATTTCATTACTCGTAACAAATGCTGAAAGAGTAACGTTTCTACACAAACCATTTACAAGCAGCATCTTACATTTCTAGTGATTGACCATACGTATTGACCCACTGTTGCAACACGAGACCTGGTCGTTTTCCTTGTCATTGAACATTTCCGAGTATTGCGGAGACAACAGATACACGTTTGGGCCAAGTTACCACGCATGTAAGTCTAGAAGAAAATTGAAGAGAGAACAAAACTGGATCCATCAACCACCCAACTTGACAAACATTCGTAGCATTCGAAGAAACACTCTGCATAGCATTCTAGGTAAGTGACTGAGGATAGTAAGTCATCAAGCCTTTAAATCAAAGAAGAAACCCAAGTAATATTTGTCACCACTCACCAGTAGTGGCCACACATTCCAAGCATAAGGGGAAATGATACAAAAGACACACCAAAACCAGCCATCCAATTACATTCCTTGCATGAAACCCAACACTTGGAACAAGTTAAAAAAGAACACTTCTACTGTCTCTGCACACTACAAATTGTATCAGTCATTTACAAGTTTGGCGCTGAAGCGGAAAAAAAGCATACCAAGCGCCAAGATGTCTATGGGTCAGCGTATTCCTCAGCCTGCACATCAACCAATAGAGGCAATCTTATAAATCAAACATCTTCCAGCGGAATTACTCTCAATACACGCAAATACTGGGACAGATATTATTCAGTAACAATGCAAGAATCTTTATGCATCTTAGTTTTATCATTTGCATATTCCATGTTCCAGACAACTGGGCAGACCATGTCCCGATGCACAGGGTTGTCATATAAAAGGGACAGTTCTAGAAATTCCTCAATTCAATATTCTGGTTTTGCTCAAGACATCTGATGTTACCATATCAAAGACAATATATTTCATTTTTTTTCTTTTTCATGGAGAAGACTCCTTTGAAATCCATCCAAAGGAATCAACAATCTTACAAAGTAAACAACTAAAACTGAGTCTTAGAAATTCTGAAGCTGGCCTCTTGACGCTAATAAAGTTGTAATGTTGCTTCCATCTCCATAAAATATCTTCCACATATCAAGGTTTTTATTCAAGCTAGCCTACCACACGCATGGAAATCCATTTGCCAAGCACCATCTCCAGAATTAAAAAAATCTAACAGAGACGTATATACTAGACAGAAATGTAAAGATCCAAGCAACTTAAAACTTGCTAAAACAAGTCAATTATAATAAAGACTGACCTCTGAAAGTTTTTCCACTATTTCTGGATAAGATAAGATGCACCTCATATATTTCCTTCTGCACTTAATGATTCAGGGCAATCTGAGAGCAAACCATTGCCATTTGGTTCTCTATAAGCAAGATTATCAGATTGCGACACTCCTTTGACAACCTGAGAAATTTCAGCATGTTCTGTTGAAAAAGTCTCCTTGTTCTGTTCAAGCTCCTTATAGACTTTTGCAGACCTGTCATTTCGCAAATTTTGTTCCAATGGCATCAGACCAATAGTTTCTTCCTGGCACATCCTCGATGAATTGATACTGGAAAACAATGCAGGAAAATCAGCACAATGAAAAATGTTTAAGACAAACATAAGATAAACAGAAATCAAGTTAGATTCCCTGAATTGTCGAAAAAGATCAGATAGAACGAGCTGTACATTTCAGAAAGTGACTCCACTGGGCTTCCCTCGGCAACATTGTATTGCCTCTGCCTCTTCTGGCACTTTTCAGATGATTCAAACTGAGGGTTGGAGCCAATATAAGCAGATGTGTCATTACGCCTCTTCCTTCCCAACGACGAATCATTTATTTCGTTCTCCACAAACCTCGATCTTTTTTCTTCCAATTCCTGCGACGAAGAGCTGTCTGCCTGGACTGTGCACCTTTTCTCTGTGGAAGCAGTTATTTCTACATCATTTCCCTCAGCACTTGGTGATGCTGATGGAAGTTCAGTGATCAAAGACTTCTTCAAATTAAACTTCTCAGTTACAAGCTTACTGCTTGTAATGATGCTTCTGTTTTTTGCAGGGTACTCGATCTCTGAAGCATTAGAATTAAGATAACCTTGCTGAATTGGTACCATACTCTCAACATTCTTCTTTGTATTTGCATCAATGATCCTCTCAGGTGATCGTTTCAATATCACATCTGCACATTTTCTAATCCAAGAGAAAGTTGCTGATATAGGAGTTGAAGCATCGGTCGGAATTTTAGGAGGTAAATTCCTTACTGAACCAGGAACACCGTTGGACATTTGTTCATTGAGATCCTCAACAGTGTTCGTTAAAGTCTGCTGTCTACTTGAACACTTCATTACATGAACTTTCTGAGCAACTTTACCAGGAATCTTACTTTCAGATAAAGCCCTGTTTTCTGATGCTATATTCAAATCCTGCAATTCTTTTAGATGTTGAATTTTGGCATGAATTTCCTCTTTGTCTGTAATTAGTAATTCTCTTTGTTCTTGAAGCTTCTTTCTTTGAATGTTAAGGTCATCGATGAAATTTTTTATTTCTGACCATTCTCTATCTCTCATTGCACGATCCTCTATAATCCCCATCCTTTCAATGTTTAGTTTCTCTTTTTCCATTTCAACATGATCCAGCTCCTTTGCTATCATATCCATCTGAGAATGTATTTTCTGAAGTTCTTGAGCCTTCTCTTTTTCAAATGCCTCCTCTCTTTCTCTCAAATAAGCTTCCACTTCCTCGCTCCTCTTCTCAATACAGATCTCCAACTCTCTCTTCTGTAGCCTGATTTCTTCAACAAAAGTATCTCTTTCATGCTGAATCTTGCTAAACCACTCAGAATGCTCACGCTCCATTTTGACTATCATCTCCTCTCTTTCACAAGACAGTGATTCAAAATCAGCCTTGAACTGTTTCTGTAAGATGTCTTTTTCTAACTTCAGTCTGTCATGCTCATTTTTTAAGTACTGACATGCAGCATTCTTTTCTTCTGCAATCCGTTCAGCTTCTTTCTGTAGCTTATCCTTTTTTTCATCAATCAACTCCCACTCCTGTTCAAACTTTTCTTTTTCTGCTCTTAATGTCTCTGCCTCAGCAATGAATTCCATCTTCTTGGCTCTAAAGCTGTCTATCTCTTCTTTGAGTTTTGTCTCTAGAATTAGCAATTCGCTTCTCTCATTGATAGTCTCCTCTATTTTCTCATGTTGAAGAATAACCTGGTTCTTTTCATCTTCAATTGATTTCTTGGCTTCCTCTAGAACCAAGTGCATTTTCCTAGTTTCCTCTCTTTCCTTTTGCAATTCTAACCTCTCTTTCTCTGCTGCTTTCTGAGCAAGAGATGCAGATTCCTCTTTCTGACAGAGGGTATGCAGTTTTTTTGCAAGATCTGCTTCCTTCTCAACCAACGCTTTCAGCTGCATTTCAATAACATTTTCTCTTCCCTGAATGCCTTTCTCCCTTAGATCTGCATCGGCCTCTCTTAGTTCAACAGTCTGTTTTTTAACATCCAACTCGGCCTCTACCAATTTTACCCGCTGAGCCACGTCAGCTTCAAACTCAGAATTGCGTTTTACCAAAGTAGATTCATACTCAGATTTAAGTCTTTGAATCTCATCCTGATTAATAGACAAAAAGGTCATGAGATTTACAATATCCTAATCAGCTTCATAACTAAATCACAGCCTATTATTCAAGGCCTGTCATGAGTTTATTCAAGGCCTGTTATGAGTTTCTCACATCAGATAAGAAAAGAACCAACCTTTTCTTCGCTAGCCAGGGTCTCTTGCATTTTGAGCAAATCCATCTCTTTCTTGTCAAGCTGAGCCTCCTTCTCAGCAACAGCCTGCAATGTTTACAAGTTAGATCATATATAAAAGAGAAACTGAAGCAAACTGTAGCGTGAAAGGCAAGTGTAAAACGAAGTTATTTCCTATGAACATGAATCCAAAAGAGTAAGCAAACAATAGGAGATTGTGCTATGAAAGGACCTCTTCTCTGATTGCAAGAGCAGACATATCAGATTCCAAATCCAACTTTCCTTGTTTTATAGACAAAAGATCTTTGTCTATGTTTGCCCTTGCAGCTTCCAACTCTTTTTCTAGATTTTCTAATTCTTGCAATCTTGTGAAGATGTGCTCCTCCCTATGATTCAAATAAGATTGCCGCTCCACTAATTTTTCTTGCTCGTGCTGCAGAAGTTTCTGGGTGTCATTTATAGACTGCCTCTCAAGACTGAGTTCCTTTTCCTTTGCATCCCATCTGCCAACAAGATGAATACATCAGCCCTAAAAGCATATTACTTGCAAATTCTTTAATCCTGTAGAAAGTGAAAAACAAAACAAACTAACTCATGCTTGTTAGTTCGAAGTAGAAAGGTAAACTTGTTTGAATGTTATCAGGATAACATGTTGTAAAACACAAATTATTCTATCTTATCAGAGAACTTGGATATTGATGAATCCGCAATAAAACTTAGTTTGTTAATGAGAAATTCATCGTCTATTTGACTAAATATGAAATACATAACAAGGGCATGAGACCTGAAGATGTGGAATATATTACAGAACATATGGACAACACTCTTACAATGAATCTAACTTTTTATTACTCGATGCTATAGAAAATCATACCAGCAAGCACAGAGCAGATATTGAATTGTTCAAGAAAACGAAGAACACAGCAGTCTGTTTTGGCAAAATTTTGTTTTTGTAATTATAAAAAGCAAACGAGCAGGGTGTGAAGATACAATAGTTATTGCTAGAAAGCCATTTCATCATCAACACTACAACCAGCATGCCTTAATCCCACAATGCTGCTACAAAGAAGGA
>JAMKQA010018259.1:0-11658 GCA_024699735.1 Posidonia australis
ATCATGGATCCTAGTGTAAAGAAATAGAGAAGAAAAATAATAAAACCACTCATAGGAATTACATGATGCAGATTTTTAACATATGGATCCTACATGCATGACATCTTGTATATGACATCAACATTTTATCATAAAAATCTCTTATATAAACAGCAAAAATCAGATTATATGTTAAGTTCAAGGCATGCTTTATCTTGGTGCAAGAGCTGAAATTAAAGAAGAAGGGAAAGAGAGGACCAACCTCCCAAGGTGTTCCTTCTTGAGATATCAAAGATAATGGGATCCTTGTTGCTTTGGAAGGGTTGGCAATGCTTCAGAATATAAGGGAGTGCTCTAGAAAACGAGAATTGGTTGCTGGAAAGAGTATATGGCTTGCTCAAGATGCTCTCTTAGATCAAGATTGTTGAATCAAGGTTTTCTAACCTCTTCTAATGGTTGCTTATAGGGGTCCTTATATAGGATTTCTCAAGGGTAACTCCTAGAGAATACAAGGAGCCTCGTAAACGAAGAGCCTGGGAAGATTCCATGGCATATTCGTTGGTGGAGGTAACAACCATGGGAGGTGGAAAGCTAGCAGTCAGCAGTCTGAGTCGTGGCCGCGCACCAGCTTGGTGCGCCAGGTAGGTATGCTAGGTAGGTGTGCCAGCCTAGTGCTCTAGCTAGGTGTGCCACTGTAGTGCTCCTGCTCGATGCTCCAAACAGGTGCTCTAACTTGGTGCTCTCCCCTACCTGTTTTCTAATTGGATTGCGGGCCTGCTATAGGTTTGTGGTCGATTAGTTAATGGGATTAGGTTTGCCACATCTAAAGCAACATCTGGAAAGTTTATCTATGAGTCACCTCAAAATCAGGGTGTCTACAGATGCCCCTCGCTGAGCGAGGTCGAGGGACGAAAGGAACCAAGACCGATGCTCAAGGTTGACAAGATACCCCTATTTCGAGGCTACAGAAGGATGGTGTTTGCTGTAGGTAGTAAGTCACTTATCCAGCGGATGCACCGAAAGTCATGACTTGTTGCCAAATGCAAATGCAAATGCGAAATGCGTGCAACTGTTGACCTAAATGCTGGGGATGTTATGCCAATGCGAAAAACAAATGCAAGAGCCGATGCTAATACAAGAATGGGTGCTTGGAAGATGATGCGATGCTGATGTAACAGGCAAATACAAAAATCCTGCACACAAAGGGAACTACTGGTAGACAAATGATAAGTTGTCGGACTCATCAACCGGATTATTGAGGTTATCAACCTAAAGAGATAGGATAAGACAAGCATGCTGAGTCTTGTCAACCCGGCCGCCAAACAGTATGACGGTTGTCAACCGAGTAGTTGGGGATACCAGCCCAAGGAAAAGGGGTATGACAAACATATCATTTGTCAAACAAGAAGGCCCTGTCCGCACGGACCAAGGGCGAACAAAGAGATTTCACGCTCGCGAAAATTCGGAAGAGAAGAGGAAAAAGGACCTTGATCGCCTGGTTAGAGGGTCGAACAATTGGATTTCGCACCCGCGAAAACCCAAAAGAGAAAAAGGACCTTCACCGCCCGGCCAGAGGGTCAAACAGTTGGATTCCCCGCCTATGAAAACCCAGAAGGGAAAGGATAAGGACCTTGACCGCCCGGTCAAAAGGTCAAGCATCTGTATTTCCTGCCCAAGGAAATCCAAGAGAAGGGTTAGGACCCTGACCATCCGATCATAAGGTCAAGCTGTCGGATTTCCTGCCCAGGGAAATCCAAGAGAAGGGCTTGGACCTTCACCATCCAGTCAAATGGTCAAGCCGTCGGATTTCCTGCCCAAGGAAATCCGAGAGAAGGGCAAGGACCCTGACCATCCGGTCAAAAGGTCAAGCCGCAGGATTTCCTGCCCAAGGAAATCCAAGAGAAGCCAATGACATTGACCACCCGGTCAAAGTCAACAAACTGGATTTCGCGCCCGCGAAAATCCAAGAGGGCAAACGATATTGACCGCCCAGTCAAAGTCAACAAGCTGGATTTCGCGCTCGCGAAAATCCAAGAGGGCAAATGACGTTGACCACCCGGTCAAAGTCAGCAAGCTGGATTCCATGCCAGTGAAAATCCAAGAGGGCAAATGACGTTGACTGCCTGGTCAAAGTCAGCAAGCTGGATTCCACGCCTGCGAAAATTTAAAAGGGGCAAATGACGTTGACTGCTTGGTCAAAGTCAAGAAGCTGGATTCTGCACCCACGACAATCCAAAAGGGGCAAATGACGTTGACCGCCCGGTCAAAGTCAAGAAGCTGGATTCCGCGTCCACGAAAATCCAAAAGGAAGAAGCAGAAGGATCTCATTCACTTGGAAGGAGAACCTGAAAAACCAAAATGATGATTCCTAGATTGTCCCCCAGGCAGGAAAATGGCAATGGTGCCCCGAAGGGCAAGTTTGTAAATATGTTGATTGCTGATGCTATGGTGCAGAAATTGGCATTCTTGCTGAGATGCATGTACAATCTCTTCTTGCTGGAATTCTTCCACCAAAAGTGGCATTGTTTGCAAAAGGTGAGGACTTACTTGCAAATGTCCTAAACTTGAGGGCTTTATTGCAAATTCCCCAATCATGATAGCCTTCTGATTGCCGAATTACCATTGTGTCATGACATTCGAGATTCTGCTATATCTAAACAAATGTCTACTTCAAAAAAAAATTCCTGCATCCTTCGTGGACCAATCTGCAAATTTTACGAAACGTAGTTGATTTTCTGCAAATTACCGCATCTAGTGCATTCTGCGGGCCATGCGCTTGACATTGTATATTCTGCTCTTGGAGTGTAAGCTGTGAAGTGCTCAGGGCTGAAACGCAATTTCCACTGCCATTTTGCATATTGAACCTTGATTATTTATAAGTGGATCCCACTGGATAACTGTCATAATTGCCAAGAGACATTCTTTCCTTTCTTTCTGCTTGCTAGGACTACAAAATATGCTTGTGCTGCTTGGCTCTTCATGGTTCTGCTGTTTATTTTGCCTGACTTGATTTCATATCTCAAAGCAACATGTATACATATATTTTTTTATTTTATTGCCCCTTAATTTGTATGCCCCTTCATCTTCCTCCCCATTCTCTACTTTTCTTCTCATACAAAACCCATCTCTTCTCTTTATCTTCTCTTCATCTCTCCTCCCATTCTCTCCACCACCCCTTAACTCTTCACGGCAGCGACGCGCAGGAGGTGCTTCGGCGAGGTGCTCTCTGCTGGTGTGGGCATTCAGCGCGTCGATGAGGTGTGGCGAGGTGCGACAGCAGCTGGTCGGCAACGGCATGGATCAGACCCTTCAAGATTGGCTGGATAGAGGCTCACCGGTGAAGGTATCTCCCTTGACCTCTTCTCGTGTTTGCGTGTACCCCTTCCCTTGTTTCTGGGTGGCCGACGGCTTGGTGAGCTCCGATGAGCTATGGGTGGATGGCTTTGGTGTGGAGGCACGGGTTGGTGGCTACGGCCGTCGACGGGGAATGTGGAGTGGCCGTGAGATGGTGGCGGGCTGGAGTGATGGTGGGCTGGCCGCGGGTAAGTTTCGACGGTTATTGCTGTGTCGTGGCGGGCCGAAATGATGGTGGGCTGGTCGCAGGTAAGGTGGGTTTTGTTGGATGCTGGCCGTGCGGTGGCGGGTCCCGCTGCGAGGTGGTGGAACGGCCTGCTGCGTGGTAGAAGCCCTGCGGTGGCGAGCCGGGGAAGGTTTTGGCCACCGGTGTAGGTGGGTTTTGATGGATGCTGGCCGTGTGGTGGAGACGGCCGGCTGAGGCAGTGTTTTAAGGCTTGGGTTATACAAGGAAATTTGCTGTTGTTTATGCCATGCGTGCCATGCTTCTATTCTGATTTAGATGCCATGCTGTTCCTATGTAAAATGTGATTTCATTTTCTGAGTATTGGTCACTTTAATCGTTCATCTGTTGACCCATGCTCGAATAAAATAATAGCCTACACAGAATGTTTCATGTCCAACCCTTCCTGTCTTTAACTTACATGCCTGAATAGCATGAGTATAAAATATTGCCACGTAGTTTGCACATTTCCGTGTGGCATTGAGCTGTAACTGTACGCTTGTTTATACTTGCATTTCCACCATTATATGCCATAATGCTTTATTTAAATGTCATGCCCCCTTTTCTTATTTTGTCTTTGACTAAAATGCAATACTTGACTTTGCCTTGGATTCCATGTGCCCTTTTTGCCTTTTCTATAGGATGATCCAGTTCCCGAGGAGAGGACCCCACAGTCCTCACGGGATATGCCGTCTAGCTCGGGCTCCCAGCGGCGGGGTAATTCTTCGAGATCACGGGCCTCCAGCAGCTCGACTCCTGCTGTACCTATTGAGGTAAGACCAAAATTGGAAGGAAATGTGTATATAAATCTGGTGTTTTATCTAACAAATGCAATTTTAGGAGTCCGACAATTTCGAGGGGCGGCTGCTAAGTGACCATCACATTTGTGAGGGTCCTGATTTTGGGGTAATTTTCTCACTTTGACGAGATTTAATTATAACCTGCCTTTGACTTGGCATTAATTCTGTTCTCAACATTTCAGATGGGGATGCGAATCGGGTTATGCGGTGCCACTAGGGCCCAATGCATGACCACTTTCATCGTCTACCGGATTTTCTGCAGGACTTTCTCCTTCACTGATCCCCATTTGGAGGTTTGCTTCGCATACCCATTATACATGGCCATTATAACTTCTTCAGGGCTTTGGTGGAGAGGTGGAGGTTTGAGACGCACACTTTTCACTTTCCATTCGGAGAGCTGACCATCTTGCCTGATCAGTGGGCTCTGCTGACAGGTCTTCCCTTCGGCGATGAGCCGATTATAGGTGAGACTACTCACGGCTTGCATCTGGTTCCCGCACACCTAGGCCGCGTTCCTCCAAAGCCACCTTGGGGGAAGTATATGATCACTGTGGGGTGGCTGAGAGAGTGGGACCAGTTCTGGCCCAACCCCAAGCCTGACAGCGAAGAGGTGAACTTTGTACTGAGGCATTTCTTGTTGGATCTGTTGGCCATGATTTTTTGTGACTCGTCTGCTTACTACATTCATGCTGATTGGTTAGCGTACTTAACCAATCTGGAACATCTGGACCATTATGACTGAGCCGGTGCTAGTTATACTTGGCTGATTTGCAGGTTCGATAATGTGGTTAAGCTTGGGCGTCGCTCCTATGTGAGGCTATATCCTCTGCTGACTGTAAGTACTTATTTGCATTGTTAGCCAAGTATATATATATTTGATTCTTATCTGACCTTTGCCTCCCTTTGCTAGTACTGGATTATGGAGCATATCACCAAAGGGCATAGTTTTGGCTGTCTTTGGGACGAGCTTCTGCCTCTCCCCCGCCAGTGGGTCGAGCCTGACCACCGGGCTGCTGCTGGGGTCTACAGTTACGAGTCCTACCAATATCTGCTAAACCTGGTAGAGCTCAAGGATGTAAGTCTCCCTTCCTTTTTATACTGTGTCCTCTAATGCTTTTAAGTCTATGTTGCTTAAATTGCTTATATTTTCTTCTTTTCCCGTAACAGGTTCATCTACGGCCGTTTGCTAGATACGACGGCTTTGACTGGGCTCCCCTGAACTCTGGCCGCGTTCTTAGGGACAAGCAGGTGAAGTTCTACTGCATGAAGAAGTCAGCCTATTTCCTCCCGGGGTGTGTGTGGCATCAATTTCTGAATGAGTTCGGCATTCCTACCCCTCCTCCTTCTGATATGGACGGCCCGGCTTCGACTCGTTCAGTTTCTAGAAGCCGACATGCAGTAGCTATGGGTTCCCAGGACAGACATGTCCTTTAGGAAGTCAACTACACAGATTATCTGGCTTGGGACAGGCGTGTCGGGAAGCCGTACCTATTTGAGGAGGCAATGCGGGATAGCCAGCGCGAGATGTGGTATGCCTCCGACTGGGCCAAGGTACTTGATTACAATCTCTGCTTAATACTTCCAGGCATATGATCTATATAAATCTGACATTTGTCATAATCCACAGGGCTTCGAAGAACAATTTGGCGCCTTCTATGCCGAAATCCGTCGGAAGAGGGTAAGACTTTTACTTTGTAAATTGTCATTTTCAGCTCAAAACATGCCTGACATATCTATTATTTTGCAGGAACTGCGCTGGCATAATATCATCTAGGTATGCCTCTTTTCCTGCCTTTGTTACCCTACTTTATAATTCTGACCGCTAACACAAATCTTGATATTACGGCAGCACTTCCCAGTCCAAGAGGTGAATGTAGCTAGCAGTGGGGAATTCACCATGGAGGCATCTGAGGAGGACCGCTCAGATACTGATGTTACCCAGAGGGTTCGAGATTCTGCTCCCCGTTCCCAGGCTGTTGCAGCTGCTCAGTGGTCGCGTTGAATCACCCGACAAGGCGCCCGTCTCTTGGCCGAACACTTCCAAAAGGCGTCATCTGATGAGGAGGAGTCAGACGAGGAGTAGCTATTCTGTATTTTGTAGTTATTTCCAAGCTTTGTACTAACAGTGGAATGTTGTAAACTTGCTTCAGAATTTTATAAAATGACAATTTCGGATTCTGCGATGTGCCCCTTCTTGGGGTTTTGTTTGTGTAAGTTGTATGTAAAATTTTCTGTGCAGGTTCAAATAAATGGTGCCGATTTGGCGAGATCCATATTTTGAGGGAGGTGCTGCTGAAATCTTGCAGCTGCTTCGTGCGCCACCTAGGTGTGCCACTGAGGTGCGCCACTAAGGTGCGCCACCTATGTGCTCCTCCAAAATTGGCGAGTTTGCTTTCCTTTTTGCTAAAACATTTTACTTATAGCCTCGCATTCCTAGCGAGGTGCACCACCGCCCCTTTCTACAATCCCCTAAAATCTTCGAATCTTGCTCGTAGCACCTTCTCTATTCCGTTCTGGACTCCGGTTGCGCTATACTTCGCATCACAATGGTATGTGCTTCTGCATATATGAATTTTCTGCTGTTTTCCTGTTGGCCTCGTCGTGCTTTGCTGCAGATTTTGCATTTTGTAATATTATTCCGGCTCTGTGACAAAATATTTTGAATATGCCTCTCGATTCTGCATTTACTTTTAGATTATATTTTACTGGATTGCTTTGTCTGCCCCACATTTATGTTAAGTTCTGCCTTTTCCTGCCATATTTTGTCCAAATCTGTGTCCACAGAGTTATCCTACCATGGTGACACCAAAACATTGCTCAGATGTTCTACGCGGTTGGATTGACGCTTTGACAGCTGCTGACCGTGAACAACTGCGGATCTGGGGTATATCCTCCTCACTCTTAAGTATAGCTAAAGTGGAGATTAACTGGCATCTATTATGCGTCGTGGCTCGATTTTGGAAGCCGGCCTTGCACGTTTTTCGTTTTGGGCAAATAGGAATGACTCTAACTTTAGAGGAGGTCAGACGGATTTGCGGCCTGTCACCATTCATGTCTCCTCCAGTCTTCACTTGCCACGACAACAATGTTCCAGTTTTGAGTCGATTGACGGGCTTGACTAGAAACATCTGTGAAGAGAAACTTATCTGCAAAGATGGATCTACTACCATGGTGCGCCTGGATTATTTTGATGAGATTATTAGTGCCCGCTCCTCTTTAGGCATCCTGTGGCTTCATAGTTTTGTGCTACGCTTCCTCGGGGAGCTCATTTTTAGCCATGGCCGGACGACTGTGGCTATTGAGGTGGCAGAAATAACCTGGGCGATGGTTATTCGCCAAATTGATCTTGCTTCTATCCTCCATGCAGAGACCTATGTTGGTTTGGACCGGGCGCTGAAGCGCTCCCGGCATTTCTAAGGTTGTGGCACCTTGGTGCAAGTAAGCAAACCATTTTATTTAAATACTTAAATACTCTGCTGCGCTTATCTTAACTATGCGACCCATTTTTGCTAGGTCTGGTTTGCTGCTCATATGGGAGTGAAGATTTTGTGCCCTCGGCCTTCTGCCTTTGAAGCTTATAGCTACACTCACCATTCGAGGACACTTCCAGGTGTGCATGAGATGTGCAACAGACTACGGAATCTTGCTGAGGATACAGTAACATGGTGCATTATATCCTCGGCGTCAAGAACCTTTACTGCCTTTTATAATGCTAGGGACATGCGGCTCGTGGTTCTTCCTGGGTTTATGGGTGGCGTGGAATATCACCCTGTCCAAGTTCTTCGTCAGTTCGGCTTCTGCTAGGATTCTATTGAGCAAAGTCCTTGTCCTAACCGGTACAAGAGGTATATTGTCTGCTCGAATGCGACAACTTCAGAGTTGGCCCGTAAGACGCGTGCTGGTATCAAGTCCTTTGATCTTGCCATTACCGAGGGCTCCGGCTGTACAGTGGAATACGAAGCCGAAATAAGGGAGACATGGCCCATAAGCGAGATTCCGCCCAGTGGCACCTGTTTCACAGGGGCTAGCAGCTCAAAGAAGCCCAGAGTTGATTAGCAACGTCTGTGTTAGCGATGGACCATAATAAAAATTGCTTGCATTTATGCCACCTTGACTTGCTTGTATTTGTTTATGTATTTCCAAAACTGCTCTCAAAATTAACTTAACTGGCATGCCCCTGGTCATAGATTCTTCCAATTAAAGAAGTGACTAACATGCCCCTAGTCAAATGCCTATTTGCCAATACTAGGACCCAAAAAAGGTAGCTGGCATGCCCTTGGTTGGAATATGGCCAAACACCTTGCAAAGTGATACAAATATGGTTGACTTTAAAATGCTAAATGTTGTGCAAAAAGTGCAATGCAGAGAGAGGATTAATTAATATATTGGTGCCCTCAGCACCAAGGAAGCCTGTTTTGCCTACTGTAAGAGGTGACACTGTCCTCGACTCATGTGGCACTAACCTAGACACTTAGGTTTATTTGTGGCTCTCCTTCAAATATTATGGACTTCGTGCCAAATTCTTGGGGCCCTACATCTACTCTTTTAAGGATTCATATTTCTTTTTCTCCTTCAAAGGCATGTTGACTTACCTTATTCCTGCTTGGAGGTAAAATACACCTAAGCTAAGGGGGTGGCTACTCTTTCTGTTTGATATAAAAGGGGTGGCTAGTCCCTTTATTCAATCTATAGGTGCATGCTTCGACTCCTCTCCAAGTTATATGGGAGGAATAGGGTTGTCTTGTATGTCTCTCTCAGTGGAGCTAGCTTCTGTCTACCACTTTTGTCTCCTTATTTTCTTTTGTGCTCCAGAGTCGATATTTTTCTTTATTGCTCGCACCCTCCCTAGACCTAACATTTTTACTCCCTCTGGAGATATAGGTCCCCTGGGAATTTTCACATTTCGTCCATTCTACTGAAATCTCTTCCTCACCGCCTAAGTTTCAAGGGTAGTAACACATGAGGAGGACTGGACATGTCTTACGCAGGTAGGCTTCCGATTTTCCTCATCAGGCAATGATGATGTTATGCAAAAAGAAAAGGTGAAGGAGATTATCCATGTTATGCTAGGATGAAATAACCTAAAATAAAAGAAGAAACATGAAAATGCATGTGTGACATCTGTGCCTGATTATCCATTTTTATTGTAAACCATGTAATTATTTGCAATATTGTATAAATGGTTTATTAATGGATAATCTATTGTTTCTTGCTTGTGTGAGCTTGTGGTTGGCTTTCTATGCATCTGCCTGTGATTTGGGATCCATGTGGAGTCTGATTTGAGGTTGCACAGTTGCCTCAGTTTGCGTGCCATTCTTTCCTCTTTTCTTTTCTTCCTTTTTCTCCTTCTTTTTCTCTCACGAGCCATGCCCTTCCACCCATTCTTCGTCTTCTTCTTTCTCTTCTTCCACCCATGCCACCAGTGACAGAGGCCCATGCCTCCCCATCTCATCCGATGGGATGGGTGGCTGGTGCCAAGCGAGCGGTGGCGAAAATAAAGAGAGGGAGGCAGGAGTGGGCAGAGGGAGAGCGTGGCGAGAAAGGAAAGGAAAAGAAGAAAGGGAGCAGGGGTGCGCCAGCTGGGAGGAGGTGGTGCCAGCTGTTCGTGGTGTTCCACTGGCAGAGGAGGTTCATCAGAGTTTGCCGAGGCTTGCCGAAGTGTGGTAAGGGTCGCTAGAGGCTTGAGTCAAGTACGCGATCCTTTCCCCTCCTTCCGTTTAGCGTTTTGTTAACAGTAGGTTAATTGCATGAAAATCAAGATAATGCATGAAAAATTGTGGAAAAATCATAAAATGAATGGAAATGTGATGTATAGCATGAGAATATAGAGATCATACGGTTAGGATTCATGTTTGGGGGAAAAAATGTGATTTTTGGGATGAAGGCTACAGTAGCCGTTCTTGAGCCCTTTTCCCATTGTGATTTTCGTATGAGTTGTGTGATTGATGAAATCATGTATGGTTTGAGGGGTTTTGAAGTAGACTCAAGGGTCTACACCCTATGATTTTATAGAAATTTATGAGTCATGTTTGGGGGGTCCGATCGGGACTCCCACTTGGGGCGATTTTTCACTGCCTGACAAGGGTGTGCCCTGTCTGCGAGGAATTCGGTATACCGAAAAAATTCGATATGCCAAAATCCTAACAGATTAAGCCAGGACCTAGGGTTTTGTAGACCGAAATTTCACGGTCGACCGAAATAGGGGGTTTCGGCATACCGAAACAGGAAATTTCGGTATACCGTTTTTGCACTGAATTTGAAATGTTAAAATGTGAATTTTAATGAATGTTAAGTGGTTTTAATTGTATGGTGGGTTTATGAGAATGATGTTTGCCCTGTGTAACAACATGGAGGCATGTGGAACCCCAAACAAATGGATTTGGGTCTTGACCCTATAAACAAATGAAAAAGATGGTTTTATGTGGTTTTGGGCATAAAATCCAATTTATGGTTTTAAATGTGGTTTTAATGGCTTGAGTTGGGACCCGAGTGGAGGATCAAGTGTTGCAAGGAAACAGAGTCCTACAAAAAAAAAGAATGGAATGAATTGAAAACTGGTTTTGAAATGGAACACTGATAATGTGGTTGCCGAGCTCGCAGCGGTGTAGGTTGAGCCTAGGCTTTTGAGCCTAGTTGTTCGGGTCACCGATTGTGTAGGCTAAGCCTGGGTCATTGTACCTAGTTGTTCGGGTCACCGAGCTCGTAGCGGTGTAGGCTGAGCCTGGGCTTTTGAGCCTAGTTGTTCGGGTCACCGACGGTGTAGGCTGAGCCTGGGTCATTGGACCTAGTTGTTCTGTCACCGACTAGGGCGTTAGATAGAGACATATCCCCGTGCACTTATGAAAATGAAATTGAGGTCGATTGGCTTGGGCGGTGACATCCCGCAAGGGGAATCTCGTCGCGGTAGTGCAGGAAGGTAGGGGAAGGATGTCCTCACCTACTGCTTGTGTGCCTAGTTACCCCTGATCAAGGTAACAACAGTAAAGAAAAATGGAAATGAATAAAGAAAGTGAAATGTGTTTTGGTCAGGATTGGACTGATGAAATGGTCCTAAAATCTTGAAAAAAAATGATGATGTTATAACCAGTTACCAGCCAATGTTTATGATTTGGTTTTAAGCCCATTGGAGCATTGTGTTTTAGGCTGGATCTGGTTAGAAACGTGAATTTGAAAGTGTGTTTTGGGAAGAAATCCCAAATATTAGAAATGGAAATGTTTTGGAAAATGAATTCCAAAAGTTTTTGAAAGGAATGTTTTGAAAGAAAATGTGATATTGGAACAAATTTCCAAGATGTTTGAGAA
>JAMKQA010018260.1:0-10669 GCA_024699735.1 Posidonia australis
CTGACAAATAAATAAACTTCCCGATCAACCGTTTGTACCGATCAGGATCCTCTAACAAGTCTAAACTGGTGTCTCAGAATGCCGGTGTCTGCTCGATCAGAATACTCTTTGGTTTACATCTCAGAAGGCATGTTTCATGTAGAAGATCTAAAACATACTTCCTCTGTGATAGTACCATCCTTCCAAGTGCATAGGCAAACTTAATCCCAAAAAAGTAACGTGGCTTTCCCATATCCTTTGTGACAAAATAGGTTTAAAGATGTTGTTTGATGTCTACAATGTCCTTTCATATCACTGCCTGTTACCAATATATCATTCACATACGCTGCCAAAAAGATTTTGAGTACATCATAAATATGACCACAATCTTTGAACAAATAAACCCAAGACACTTTTAAAAATCATCAATAAAGACTATATAATATCTATGACCTGATACTGATGGAATCTTAACAAGACCCCAGATGTCACAATAGGCTAACTCAAATAGTAGGACTCGACACAAGACGCAAATGTCTAAAAGAAGCACAAGGTGCTTACCTAACTGACATGATTCACAATCAAAATGTAAGACAAAATACCATGATAAGACTTGCTAAAACTTCTGGTAAAACAGATAACCCAACCAATAGAGCCACAGAGATAACGACTCAAATGTGGATACTACAAGTGCTAATCCTTAAGGTATATCATCACCAACCAGCAGGTACACACCATTTACTTGCTCACGGTCCAAACCAATCCACATCTCCGTCTATAAATCCTGAAAGATACAATGAAAGGAAAAGAAGTTGACATACAACGTAATTGTTTGGTAATTACACTAATTGACAATAAATTAACAAGAAATTCAAACACAAAAATAACATTTTCAATAGACAATTGTGAAAAAACTTGCACAACTCCTTCATCTGAGATAGGACAAGTTTGACCATCAACAATTACTACAAATCGAATATCAAACAATTAAGATAAATAAGTAAACAAACTTCGTATACCTGACATGTGAGAGAAAGTACCAGAATCAATAATCCAGGAAGTATCCCTGAATGTAAGGACACTAATATTTGAGAAGGTAACTTGAGTAGCAATAGCAGTAGAGTCAGTGACCCTTAGCTGTTAGAGCCGCTCATAATCAGCCTGAGACACGATGAAGGTCTACTCATCGTTAGTCTGCAGTGACATTTGTCGTCTATGGTCTACCAATCAGATCCCAACATCTGTCCACTCGATGTCTCAACTATCCACAGTGTGTGAATTTTGAAAGTTCACCTCCATCAAATCGACCACAACCACCACCTCGAGAATCACCACAACTACATTCTCTAGTAGTAGTCATTGTTAAAGACTCTGAAGCTGAAGTAGAGGTACCTGTGGAGACTTGTAATGCTTTGGAGAATGCACTTTGTAAATTTGGAACACTGTCTGCACCTAAAATCTGCCCTCAAATTTGTGAGTTAAGATCAGAATTTAGGCTGAAGAGATAAATGACCACTGCAAGCTCTTCACGGTGTTTCTTCATCTGACTAACATCGTCAGTAAATCTAGGAGATATTCTTCTCGTACCCATAAGTAAGTCTGCATGTATCCTACATTTTCTTGGCTGGCCTCAATAACATAATACCACGTGTAATAATAGGCTCCATACTATTCCCAAGCCATGTAACAATAGATACATCGTCTGCACACCAATCTTCATATGCTGCATCTTTGCTATTCGGAGGAAGGTGTGTGATATTTCAATTTCCGATGTACAGTAATGAAAGTTTCAAAACTTAGTGACTAGAGAAGATAGCTTGAGCCATTTAATTTTTCAGAGGTACCAATAAGATGTTTGACCAATGATTTCCGAGAAGTCATACTAGATGCAAATGAAAAATAATAGATATATGATCTGAGAATATAGCAAATATGTGAACCAGACTGCTCACCAACACATGTGTATATGACGTATCCACACACCACGGAGATTGAGGGCAACGAATGGCCTAGAACATAACCTGATACACTCGATCACGGCACTAAAAGGGTTAAACTATCCCAAAATCGGACTGAAACGGGCTAAAAGACTCACCAACGACTAGTCATGCATTGGTGAGGGCCGACAAACAACCTAAACGAGACCTATAGGGGCAACAAACAACCTAAATGGGCCTTGCGAGACCGACAGACGGCCTAGATGGGCCCTATGGCGCCAACAGATGGCCTAGATAGGCCCAACAGCACCAGCAAACCGCTTGGACAGGCCTGACAATGGCTTACGGAAGCTCTAAATGCACCAAAGTGGACGACCGACGGTGCAGAAGACAGAGACAACACCAATGAGAGGTGACCAGAGACCAGTCACCAACGATAAGGACAATGGCCAACAGTTGTGTTGTCTCCTAGGGTTTTATCTATGCTCTGGTACCATATTGGAAGCAAAAATAGGAAAAATAGAAGAGATCATCTATTGTTGCACATGTGTGTACATATATATATATGAGATACTAGAAACCTTAGATATAAACGGATATCTAATAACCCATATAACCATAAAAACTTAACTACACATGTATTATACTTCTAACAGTTATTATTGTTGAGAATTCTTCTTATAAGTTTTTAGTTGTGCTTTATGCCTTCTTTTCATTCTCTAAGATTATTAGTGAATAAAAATTTGTTTGGATTATTGTTGTATGTTGAGTAAATTGCTTTGAATCACAAGTGCACCTGTGACGTGTTTCTCTATCTCATACGTATAGGTCGTAAGTATGAGTCGTACGTATGAGTCTCGTGTTTCGACTAGACCATTAAGGAGTTGTGGCCTGTTATGGTGGAGTTTGATTTGATTTATTCAAAATAAGTTTTCAAATATTTTCTACTAATTTCTGTTTGTAGATGCCAAGAAACCAAGGAGATTAAGATCTGTGAATTAATAGAACTGAGGCTAAGATCCAAGAGCCAAGATTGCCAGAAGATCATGCTGACAGACCAGAAAGGATTGATAGCTCTAAAGGATCATGTACAAGATCTAGATTAAGATTCCAAATTGAGTGTCGACAAGATCAAAGGTGTGAGTCTCTGAGTAGCCCAGACATAGAGACTTGCGTATTGACATGATTAAGGATTTAGATTTCCCTAGGTGACCTAACTATAAAGACGTCGATAGTATGTACCCTATGAACATTGATCAGAGCATGATATGCACGTGTCACGCTTCTAGTAACATCCCAGAGAAGACAGTTGTGAGTGTTCTTCAGATAGGAAGGATCTAAGACTAGTGGACTCCTTCGCAAGATGACTTCCTTGTAACAATACAGTACGCTTCGACGACTATTTGTGGTTGATGTCGATTACTAAAACTTGAGTGACATGACATATATGTATGTGTTATTCACACCTTGTGGTCTACAGCAACTCTTGTGATACCAAACTACATCACTACCTTGCTAAATTTGTCAAAACAAACTCTTAGATTCTACTTGAGGTTATATATGGCATTTCTAAGAAGACGTACACTATTAAGTAACATACTCTAAAAGTTGCTCTGCGTAAACTTTTTCTGTTAAATTACTGTTGAAATATGGGCATCCAACTCAAAACTAATTGACGATGAGTGAAAGAGTTCATCTATATATAACTACAAGTCCCAATCCTCACTTTTTCAATGTGAGACTATTCCAACACTCCCCCTCACTTATAGTCTATTTTTGGTCCAAAGAGTGTCTCTTTTAAACATGGATGGATGTGTATAGACTTAAGCCTATTTGAGCCTCTTTTGGCTCTGATACCATGTTGAAATATGGACATTCAATTCAAAACCAATGGCTATGAGTGAAGGGGTCTATCTATATATAACCAAGTTCTAGTCCTTACTTTTTCAATGTGGGACTATTCCAACACTCCCCCCATTTGTGGCCTATTTGAGGT
The DNA here is from genome assembly GCA_024699735.1 of Posidonia australis. Taxonomy (NCBI): domain Eukaryota; kingdom Viridiplantae; phylum Streptophyta; class Magnoliopsida; order Alismatales; family Posidoniaceae; genus Posidonia; species Posidonia australis. The sequence goes on from JAMKQA010018260.1 coordinate 3,913, forward strand.
CCAACAAGTATCTTTTTTAAATATGGATGGATGCGTGTTGACTTGAACCCATTTGGACCTCTTTTAGCTTTAATATGATATTTAAATATGGACATCTAATTCAAAACCAATTGACAATGAGTGGAAGGATCCATCTATATATAACCACAAGTTTCAGTCCTCACTTTTTCAATGTAAGACTATTCCAACAATTACCATAGAGAAAAGCATTCTTCACATAAAATTAATGGAGATCCCATGACTTGTCGATAGCAACAGATAAAAGCATTCTTCTAGAATTAAACTGAGCTACAGGTGAAAAAATCTCTTTATAGTTAATGCCATCAAACTGTATCAAGCCACAGGCCACCAACCACGCATTGTATCTGTCTATCGAACCATTAGACATATACTTGATACTGAATACCCACCAACAGCCAACCATGTTAGTTCTTTCAAGTGAAGCAACCAAATCCCATACGTCACGAGTTGTTAATACTTACATTTCCTCATCCATAATTATCTTCCAATGTAGCAAGAGCAATGTTTCTTGATAGTTCTTAAATATAAACTATAAGGATAAGGATAAAGCAAATTGACAAAAAGATAGATGAAAATAATCATAGATAATAAATGTAGAAATAGGATGGACAGTGAAAGATCAAGTACCTTTCCGTAAAACAATTGGTATATTCAAGTCTGAAAATAGAAGATTTGCAAAGAAGAGTGATAGTTGAGTTTGAGTTGAAGGATGTATATGTCATCATTGATGATATATTTGTAGTGGACGAGTCATTCTTTTCCTACAAGGGCTTGCCATAAACACCCCCCCTATATGCACAATCTTAATAGGTTAGTGAATAAGTGTAGTATTAGGACAAATAGAAGATTCCTTAGAGTCAAAATAGAACTTAAACTCCCAAAAGGTAACATCATCAAAAATAAAATAATGACAACTAGGAGAGTAATAGCAACAATATCTCTTTCGAGTTCTTGAGTATCCCACAAACACACACCAAAGGAACCAAGGATTTAATGTGTCAAGTCCTAGACTAAGATGTTGAATATATGCAACACATCCAAACACCTTTAATAGAAGAGTAAATAACTCTTTATCAGGACATAAACGTCTCTAAGGAATCTCACCACTAAAAGACACAAAAGACGTCGTATTAATAAGGTGGGCAGCAGTGAAGACAGCAAAGACTTGAGTACATTCATTTACAACAAAATAGTATAGGTGACATCAAGTATGTGCCTATGATTACGTTCTCCCACCCTATTTTGCTAAGAAGTATCGGAACATGAGGTCTGATGAAGAATTTCCAATAAATCACAATAATTTTGTATATCACTTTAAACAAATTCTAATGCATTGTCAGTCCAAAAAAATTTAGAAATAACAGAAAACTGATTTATTATTTCTATAAAAAAAAATTGACAATGTCAAGAACATATTGTCTATCTTTCAAAAAGTAGACCCAAGACATCCTAGAATAATCATCAATAAAAACAATATAGTAGCGATAAATAGGTTCCTAGATATCATAATAAACTAAATCAAAAAAACTTTAACTATTAGACAACATGAAACGCTTATAGGTAGTACGATAGTACTTACTTAATTGATATAACTCGCAAACAAAAAACTCAACTTTAATATAAGGAAGTGACTGCTGAAGATTTTTATATGATAGATGACCAAGACGGCAATGCCATCAAAAGAGACTCTGCATCTGACACCAATCTACTAGGTATATCATCTCAAACCAACATGTAGGCGTCGTGACCACACTCATGACCCAAACTAATCTTCCTTCTCATCTGCAGGTTCTAAAAGATACAAATGATACGAATAAAAGGTTACAAAATAGTAAAGTTGTCGAATAATAGCATTAATGGAAAATAAATTGACTAAAAAAATCAAAGACATAAAGAACATTATCAAAAGTAATATGGAAAGTAACATGGACCACACCTTCCTTAGAGACAGAATAGTGACGACCATTAGCAATGGAAACAAATTTAATATTAAACAAAGAGGAGAGTCACGTAAAGAAGTCGTACGTACCTAACATGTTTGAGAATGTCGAAGAGTCGATAATCTAAGAACTATAATAAGAAACCAATAAGATAGTCATACCTGAGGAAGATGCATAAGCTGACTATCATAATCAACCTAGGAGATAATCACTATCTGAGTGTAGGAATCATCAGACGAAGTCTCCGTTACATGACGGGCGTAAGGAGGTCTACCAAACTTGCGCCAACAACGGTTTGATATATGATTGATCTTACCACAGTGATCACGCTTGTGATATTCACATCTTCTAGCTAACGATCTACCATGACCACAACCACGAGAGAAAGCCATACGAACAGGAGTACAATCCGATTGAAACAAACAAAGGTGGAAAGTAAGACAAAATACTACTACAATATTTGGAAAACACCAAAAATAGTTGTAGAAACCCATTCCTAGGACAAAAGTTGATTATCTAGGACAAACCTAGGGCACATATACAATCCTAAAGGCCAAAAAATGAAAAAAAAAAGAGGAGGAGACAACCTATATCATGATATAGGAACCAACGACCAGGCTATTTGGGCCATCAATTGCCACAGGAGGCCAGACGAAAACCGACGAGGCATCAAAAATCAGTTACTGAGGCCAGACAACACATGAGAGAAGGTTGAGTGGGTGTGGGAGGGCTAGAAGGTGGCTAATGATGCTAAGGAAGTTTGACAGGTGGCTAAGAAGGTGATGGGAGGCCAGTTGGTGGCGACAGGTGGTGGTAGCGTCGACAATTTGGCAGAAAAACCCTGATCGACCTCGACTAAGGGTGGGAGAGAAGGATGCGACTAGGTTTTCATAAACCTCGTACCATGTTGATTAGGAAGAGAAAATTATTATTCCCAATAATCACTATTGCTGCATATATATAAGGTTTACTCTTTTATACAGATATACATATATCATATATCCACATAAGAGATAACTAAGATCTAATAACCTATATCTAATAGACATCAATATTAGGATATCAGTGTGGTTTCGAGTTGTAAATTTTGAGTCAATTTTCTAATGGATTTTCGAGTATCATGTTTTTAATGTTATGATATCAATCTTAGATTTATAAGCTTTTGCTTGTTAAGATGGCACAACATGCCTACACACTCCACCAACACATTTTGGTTCACCTTGTATTGCTTTTAGTTTTGTATTCTTAGTGAATATGTGTTAAGTGACATTTTTTGTGATCACTCATATGTGTTTTATTTTATACCTTGCAGGTGCAAATTAGAAGATGAATTCCTTACTAGTGCATATAAAAGAACCACACATCAAAGATCTTAAGTAGATATTCTTTTCTAATAATATTATTAATGTTATAGTGGAAAATTAGATTCATTTGTGTTGTAATTAAAAAAAAAGAAAAGACAAAGATTACGTGATTGATTAGGTGTGTGATAGCTAAAGTCGTTATACAAGAGCTCTATTGGTTTCGATGGCATAAATGTGTGACCAACAAGGAGGTAGATGGACATGGGACATCAAGTTCTGCAAATCAGTGTAATATCTTGACATATAAATGGTCGTGCAACTTCTGGAAACAACAGAACAAAATTATCCTGTTCAATTGAATGTGATGAATGTTAACGAGAGCTTCAGGAGTATTTGAAGTCAGCGACTGATGCAAAAGGCTAACTATCTAGGAAAATCAAATACAATAGAGGCTATACAAAGCAATGTGGGTGTTAAGTCTTATGTTAAGTCTTATAGGGTATTTTGATATCCATCTAAGGATCCACTTATTACTACCCTATATATGTACTCTTTTAGCCCTAATAACAGATTAGATCATTATTTTCCTCCCATTATCACATGGTACCAGAGCTCAGGGAGAAACCTTAGTCTCTTCACCACCCAGCACCCGTCGTCGGCCATCTCCGCCTCTGGCCACCGCCGCCGGTCGTTTCGTCGCTAGAAACTCGCCAACAACCTGCAAGAAGCCACTGCAGTCGCCGGTTTCACCTGCTCCAGCCTCTGACATCTCCTCCTTGCCCTGTCTGAGTTCGGTTGACCTCCAACGGCCTTCCTCCTAGCTGTCAGCCCTTGGACCAGCCTCCGACAGCCCTGGTACGTGCTCCTCACCGCCGGCAGGCCCTTCTAAGGCCTATCCGGTGAGTCTAGAGGGGCGTCAGCCCCTCTTCTTCCCGTGATGACTCTTGCTGTTGCCCCCTATGCACTAAGGGTGCATACGGTTCGGTCAGAACCAGTTAACCGAATCGAACTGACTCGAACACGACTTGGTTAAAGTATATTGAATGGTTCGGTTCTTAGTTCTAAGTGTGATTAACCAAACCGAATCGAGAATCGATTTATATATTAATATAATATATATATATAAATATATATATTAATATATAATATAAGTACTAATACGACTTACTTCATATTAATATAATATATATATATATATATATATTCTCAAATCCATATGTTCGATATCTCATCAACTCTAATTTATATTCCCACAAGATGTGATGATCATTACTTAGTACTTACTTCCATGACCACAAGTTCATAATTATTTCCAATCTTAACCGAGAACCGACCGATTTTTGAACGGTTTGATTCGGTACACATGGTTCGGTTCGGTTGCAATATAGTCAGAACCGATAGATATGGTTCGATTCATGGTTCTTGACAGAAGTGAACCAAACCATGGGCACTCCTACTATGCACATACGTATGTAAACGAAGTATAGAAGATCATCTCTACTACCACCGGTGAGGATTCAGTGGCTCTACTACTGTTGTACGCTACGTATCTCTAGCATATTCCTTAATTCTTTGCTACTTCTGCTTATACTTTGTATTCTCTGTTTGCATCTTGAGTATTAGAGACATCAGTTATTGATTTTCAGCCTTATTTAAGATCTGATTTCTTCATTCGCCATGACTTCTCGCGAATCTCTTGTCATGAATTTGAGCGGTACTTCAAAAAAACTGAATGAGAAGAATTATCTACTATAGTCACAGAGTTTGAGACCTTTTTAGCTGCACACCTCAAACTCAAGCATCTGACCCAGCCTCCTCCGGATGCAAAGGATAGCACGTATGAAGATTGATTTGCCGATGACTCAACCATTGTCTCCTAGATGGTGAATAGCATGAAACCCATAGTTGCCCACAGCGTTATGGTTCTTCGTCCAGCCAAGAAAATCTGAGACACCCTCAAACAGATGTATGGTTATAAGAACATTTCTCAGATTTATTAGATATACGAGCAAATCTTTACCTTGAAGATGGGTGATAATTCATTCCAGGATCACTTTGGAACGCTTCGTGTACTTCTGGACGAACTTGAATTGTATCAACCACTTACCTCAGATATTACTACCATGCGTCGATACAAAGAGGAGCTTGCTAAAGCTGCCTATCTTTCTAGACTGAGCCCGGATATCTCTTCTCAGATACGAGGCCAGATTTTAGGTGTTGATTCTACTCCAAGTCTGAAAAGCACATTTGCTAGAGTCCTATGTGTCCCTACAGGTGTGTCTGCTACTACTACTCCCACTACTAATCATTCTACTATGATTGCTCGTGGTCATGGTCACGATCGCAATTCTGGTAAAGGAGGCCAAGGACGAGGTGATACTAGAGGCCGGATCCCCTGTAAGCATTGTGGTCGCACCAACTACAAGTCAGACAGATGTTGGGAAAAATTTGATAAGCCAGAGTAGGCACAAGCTTCCACAGAGGTGACTCAGACGTCTACAGATGCTCCTTCCACTAGAGCTCAGTCAGTGACACTTTCTCAGGAGGAGTATGCACAATTCCTTCAGTACAGAGAGACTCAGTCTACACCTGTCGTTGCATCTCATGCCACTACTTTCACCTCAGATACATCTGATTCAGTTGCCTCTAGGGATAATTGCTATTGCTAGATCATTGATTCAAGAACAGTTTCTCACATGACAGGTAACCATAATCTTTATTCTCGCCTTTCTAAATTACCTGACATTAGATCTGTCTTTATAGCTGATGGTCGGACCTGTAAAGTAATTAAGCAAGGTATTATTCGTGTTAAGTCCCAATTAATCCTAGATAAAGTCCTTTTTGTACCAGAATTTCCAGTAAATCTTTTATCCATTAGCTCTATTACCAAATAATTAAACTGTATGTGACATTTTTCCTTTTTCACTGTACCTTTCAGGATTTACATACCAAGAAAGGGATTGGTTTGAGACGTGACAAAAGCCAAGGCGTTTACCTGTTAATTAAAGATGAGATACCTTGAGGCATTGTAACTCTTGCTTCCACAACTGATTCATCACTCACATGACATTGTCGACTGGGCCATCCTGTTCATCAGAAACTTCAACAGGTTCTACCTTGGTTGTCTGTGTCACCTTTTCAATATAAGTCTTGTGAGTTAGGTAAGCACCATCGTACTACGTTTAGAGGTCTACGTCTAGTTAGGAGTAAGCGTCCTTTTGATTTAGTCCACTGTGATGTTTGAAGTCCAACCAGAACTTCTTCAGTGTCTGGCTACAGATATTATATTGTATCTGTCGATGATTTTTCTCACGTGTCATGGATGTATTTGTTGAAGAATAGAGTCGATGTATTTGAAACAGTTAAGAAATTTTTCATGGAAATAAGGAATCAATTTTCTATTTATCCCAAAGTCTTTCGCACTGACAATGCTTTAGACACTAAAACAAGTCTTCGACAATACTGTGAATCCTTAGGTGTGTTGCAGCAAAC
>JAMKQA010018262.1:0-10304 GCA_024699735.1 Posidonia australis
AAAATGAATTTCCAAAAGGTTTTTGAAAGAAATGAAAAGGAATGTTTTGTAAGAAGAAAATGTGATCTTGGAACAAATTTCCAAGATGTTTGGGAAAATTAAAGAGATATGGCTTTTGAAAAAAAATTTGGTTTTGGGATTGAATTCCCAAGTGATTATTTAGTAAAAGAAAGGATGATTTTCAAAGGAGAAAACCAAGTTTTTGCAAAATGATAAGAAACGAGTTCCTTTTGGTTTTGCCGAGTTTTGTTTGTGGTTGTGTGTTTTGGGGCGCGTACTAGGTAACTTAGATGTCACTCACGCGTGCTATTTGGTTTTCAGGTGCAGACCGCGTGTAGCCAGGTTCCGGTGCAGGAATTGGAGCTTCTAGCCGCACATTGTGATCCTGAAGGTGAGCCTTGGTTACAGTTCTATTTGTTCTATAATGTTGTGTAATTATGCTTGGGATACTGTGTTTTGTTAGCGTACCCGAGATCGGGGCGTTACAGTTAAAGGATTAACGGGTGACCCTAAATAGTATACCCTTACCCTTATCCACTAAGAAGATGATGAAACGGGTAACGGGTTAATGGGTGAATGGGTTGATAAAACCTCTACCCTTACCTGTTCTTAACGGATTGGGTCAAGTCAGATTAATGGGTCTACCCTTATCCACTTATAGCCTTACACAAGAGATCACCACTGATGGGCCACAAAACCCCCTTTTATAGGCATTTAAAACTCCTTAGGAAAAGCAACAAAGAATCATTTTAAAAAAAACACTCTGGCTAGGTTCAGCACACTAAGATGGATCAGTAGACTGAACGAGGCTTAGGGCACTAGAAGCGGTAGACAGAAGACCATCCAGTTGGCCGAGAACCCCAGGTTCGGTAGAATGAAATTGATCGATCGACCAAATCAACCGCTCAGTCAATACCCAAGGGCCCAGAATGGTAGACCGAATAAATTCGATCAACCAAAGTAAGGACCAAGGGAACTATTCTGAAGTAAAAATGGCATATGGAATAAAATTTGGCAGATCGATTTCTACGTTTTCAGAAAACCAACCTGAGCCCTAACCAATCACTTTCGTCCAAATGGGAGTGAGGGGTGGTCCCACCAAACAAAGCCACAAAGTCCACAATAAACGTATGGCGTAGACGTATGAGTTTACTCCAAAACCTCACAAGAATCATTCAAAATCATCAAGCACAGCTCAAGATATAAAATCATGAAATCGAAGAACACAAAACGGCCAAAACACAATAAATGCTCATTAATTCACCATAAATTCACAATAAATTCTAGAAACATAAATCCACCTAGATTTCATGCAATCTTAGGCATTTACTACATTTTTCATACATTTCTACAAGAAATGTGAGATGCGTAATTCATGACGACCGTCAACAACCCAAATCAAACCACCAACTGTTTGACTACTCCACCAGCGACAATCTCGACCTCCAGACGTCCTCAACTACTGCTCAAGCTCACGCACCTCCACGGGAGAAGTCTAGAGTCCTCTAGCCAACCCGGTTACTCTACACCACCTCTGTTTCTCTCTCTCTCTCTCTCTCTCTCTCTCTCTCTCACCCAAGGGTATGGAAAAGGAGGAGAAGGAGAAGAAGGGAAGGGCACGGGGGAAGAGGAAGAGGGGAAGGGCTCTTGGGTGCTCACCACTACTGTTGTGCACGGGAAGGAGGGGAGAGGCATGGTAGGGAAAAGGACAAAGCAAAGTCATGCCAGAGAAGCCTCTATCTCTCCTCCATTTAGATACACACGCGTTCAATGACCAAACACATGCTCACATGCACCCACACGTCCCCAGTCCAACCACCAACTACAAAGCACGAGGCCAACTGCTCAACACACCTGCACACCCATGCACATAGGAGCACAAGCACAATGTCTCTACTAAAGGAAAAGGCACGGAACAAGCCAAACAAGGGGGCCCCAAGCATAAAACCATAGAATTATTGAAATGGCCTTGTGTTAGTAATACCCGTCCATTAAAATTTATTAAAAATGTATATATACAAATAAATGAATTTTTGAGTATTACACCACTACAATGCCTTGGTGAACCACCCAGAGTAGGGTTCAACTACCTCGACCACAACCTCAAAATACCACATGGGTAACACACACGGGGTGCGTCCTCACGACGCCCCTGGGTGCCCAAGCACTTGGGGACTCTAACCCTAGATTCGACTAACACCGGCACTGAGGATAATCCAGGTCTATCATACCTCAGGTCCTGCAATACCACAACCCACAGTCACAAGGCTCACTCCTCGAACCAATCTCAGTAACCACAACCTAGAATTCGTCCCGACTACTCAGAGGTCTCACTATCTCTTGTCAGTACGATCTATCGACTCAAATGTGGTTCCTATAAATCCTTTAAATCATATGCATTTCTTTTAAAATCTTTTTCAATACCATATTATCATCAAAAATCATTTCCAAGTATTCTTTGCCATAATTTAGCCATTTATTTTCTCACAATCATTTCCCAATGTATTTATAGGAATCATTATCACAAAAACCATTTCATGCATATTTTCCATGCATTTTATAAGCATTTCAATTCATTAAATACTAAAAAGCCACTAAAACACGTAATTCTACCTACTAAGAATTGTGGTGTCATGTCGGCCATTTGTGCCAGACGCTCACGCACCATGTCTGCGCCAAAGACCTTTGCAACCTGGTTGTGCTAGAGGCCCACACTAATAGTACTTGCCTACTAGTCGCGTTAGATGTTTTGTAGAAAAACACCGAAACAGAGCATTTGAAACCCAACTGAAAATTCTATATAAAATCCCAAAAAATTATCAGCAACTGACAAAAATACTTATGGGTCATTCCCAAACATACAGAGCAAGCATATCCTCATCTTCATTCATCCATTTAGTATAAAATCTTGAGAAAGCTCATGAGATTCAATGGATTAACCCAAATCCATATTAGCCATAAAACCCATGTAATATCCTCAAAAAATCTCCACATTCAGTACCAATTCCTATAACATGCTTTTCTACATGTTGATCAATATTAGGCATGATTTTTAGAAAGGAAAAGAGGGGAACACGTATAGTATATGGGATCGTTGGTGTTTCCTCCTTCTCCAGGAAGCTCTCTAGTGAGCTCCAACAGCGTCCCCTCCTCCCTAACGAATGGCCTCCTCCTTCAGCAGTGCACCCTCGGTGGTCAAGCTCCGGTAGACTCCAACAAGGTCTCTCCCCTCTCACTTCACCTCTTTTCTCTCTCTCCCCCTCATCTCTCTGTGTTCTCTCTCTCCTTCCCTCCAATGCCAAAGCAGTAAGGGTTTTAAACACCCACAAGCGACACACATCAAGGTGATCGGTGGGTCAGTTGCTAGTAGGGCAATGACATTGGCGAGAATCACAGGAGATCTGTTAGACGACGCTCTACTGAATTTGAACTGTGCATCGGCAATTCACGTTAGGAGCATTCGTTAGCCAGTCACACCTCTAATATCCATTTACAAGATCTGCCTAGTTCTCACCCCTATTGCATCCTCCTATACTATTCACTTTACCCTTACTAAACAGGGCCAGAGAGAAACCAAGAGCCAAACCAAGAGAATAGTCACACACTCAACATAATCACCCATAACATAAGTCCCAGCTTATCCAAATTACACAACAAGGCCTCAATTACATGATATATCCTTTCTGGATTTCTCGACACAATTCTGTAGTCGACCCTGGATGTTACATCCTACCCTCTTAAAAAAATTTGCTCCTCGAAATTCACTTCTCATGGCACAAGTAGGGGGATTACGACCACACATCGGCCTAATGCTCCCAGATAGCCTCCTCCTTGCTGTGATGCTGCCATTGAACCAATACAAGAGGGATTACTTTATTCAAGAGGACCTATTCTTTCTAATCAAGTATCTGAACAGTGTCCTCCATTATAGACAGATCCTCCTGTAATTCTTCCTGTTGGGCTAGAATCACTTGGGATGCATCAACCAAACACTTCCTCGACATCAAGACATGAAACACATTGTGCATGCCTGACAAATCTAGAGGCAAATCCAATTTGTAAGCAACTCCTCTGACCCTTTTAGCAATCCTGTAAGGCCCAATGTAGCGAAGACTCAGCTTTTCCTGCTTCTCGAATCTTGCCACTCCTTTGTTAATTGACACCTTTAGGAAAATGAAGTCTCCTACCTCGAATTCCAAAGGTATACACCTTCAATTAGTGTTACTCTTTTGTCTACTCTATGCAACTGCTAATCTTTTCCTAATCAAATCCACTTTATGTGCATATTACTACACAATCTCTCGGCCCACGAGCAATCATTCGCCTAGCTCATTCCAGCAAGTAGGTGTCCTACAGGGTCTTCCATATAGAGCCTCATATAATGCCATTCCAATGCTAAAGTAATAGCTATTATTGTAGGCAAATTCAATCAATGGTAGATGATCTTCCTAGTTTCCACCAAAGTCCAAAGTGTAGGCCTACAACATATCTTCCAATTTCTAGATAATCCTTTCAGTTTGACCATCTGTTTGAGGGTGGAAGGCGATGCTATAGTTCAACATGGTGTTAAAAGCCTCTTTCAATGCTCTCCAATACCTCAATGTAAATCGGGTGTCTCTGCCAAACACGATTGACACTAAGACTCCATGCAATCAGACTATCTCAGACACGTACAACTTTGCTAGTTGTACCAATAGGAGATTCACTTGCATAGGCAGAAGGTGACCTGACTTTGTGAGTCCGTCCACAATTACCCAGACTACATCATTCTTTCACTTGGTCTTGGGTAACTCTGCCACAAAATCCATCAATACATACTCCCTAGATGAATAGTATATCTAAACCGGTGAGCTTGATCAAGCAATCTCTGTTTCACTTCTTCCATTTGAGACACATATAGATGTAGTTCATACCTGAGTCCTCCATCCATATAACAAAGAAATGAGGTGCCTCTCCTACCTCTAGCTTGTTCATATCTCTTATACAAAAGAGTCCAATTGCTAAGCAACTACAATTGGCTCCATCAATCTTGGACGAATAGCTAAATTAGTTGTCCAAGCTTTAACAGGTCCCTGAGACTACCTCCGAGGTCTGCATTCAACTAACTCTTTCAGTATGCCCCATTCCTTGATCATAAGGCTAGCTATAATATGGGTGCGTCTACTCAAAGTGTCTGCGACCACATTGGCTTTTCCTGGTTGATAGGACGGACTAAAGTCATAGTCCTTGAGGTACTCCACCCACCTTTACTGTCTTATGTTCAAATTCTTCTGTGTGAAGATATATTTCAGGCTTTGGTGATCTGTGAATATCTCAAGTTATTCACCATACAGATAATGCCTCTAAATCTTCATAGCAAAGACCATTGTCACCATCTCCAAGTCATGGGTGAAGTAATTTCTCTCATGATTCTTCAACTGACGTGAAGCATATGCTACCGTTTTTCCATGTTGCATCAATATACACCCCAACCTAGTCCCACAAGTGTCGTTGTGTACTGCAAATCCTCCACTTCTAGAGAGTAGAGTCAAGACTAGAGATGTGACCAAATGAGCCTTCAATTCATTGAAGCCTTCTTTGCATTGTCAATCCCAAATGAAAGGAATTTTCTTCTGAGTCAATCTAGTCAAATGTGCTGCAATCTTGGAGAAATCTTGAATAAATCTCCTATAATATCCTATCAAGCTCAAGAAACTTCTGATTTCTGTCACGGTTTTGGACCTAACCCAACTACCAACTACATCCACTTTGGTTGGATCCACTTTAATGCCTTCTTCTGGGATAATATGGCTAAGAAATGTGACGTCTTCTAACCAAAACTCACATTTGGAGAACTTGCATATAGCTAGTGCTACCTCAGTGTCTTTAGCACAGTCCTCAAATGCATCTGGTGAGTTTCTATATCAGGGAAATATACCAACATATCATCAACAAATACCACTACAAACTAATCCAGATAGAGCCTGAATACTATGTTCATTAGGCCCATAAAAATAGCTAGTGCATTCGTAAACTCGAATGCCATGATCAAAAACTCATAATGGCCATATCAAGTTTGAAAAGCTGTTTTATGTACATTAGATTCCTGGATCCTAAGCTGGTGATACCTTAATCTCAAGTCAATCTTCAAAAAGACTAAAGCTCCTTGCAACTGATCAAACAAATCATCTATCCTAGGTAGAGAATAATTGTTCTTTATAGTGATTTGGTTCAGCATCTTGTAGTCTATGCATAGGTGGAGTGAACCATCCTTCTTCTTGACAACAGCATTGGTGCACCCCAAGGTGATACACTTGGTCTGATGAATCCTCTATCTAATAGCTCCTGCAACTGATTCTTGAGCTTCCTTAATTTGGTTGGTGCCATTCTGTGAGGAATCTTCGAGATGGGTCTCGATCCTAACACCAGATCAATCAAGAATTCCACCTCTCTGTGCAGTGGTATACCAGATAATTCCTCAAGAAAGACATCAGGATACTCTTGAACCACTAGTATGTCTTGTATCCTTAAAGTAGTAGAAGAAGACACTATTACATTGACCAAATATCCCATGCAGCCTCTTGCTAGGTGGTGATAAGCGTTGATTGTGGAGATTATCTTCTTTTATTCTCCCAATTGAACTCCTTATACCATACACCATCCCTGTCCTGGGAATTTTTCCAGAACTCTCTTCTTGGCACAGTCGATCTTGGCTGAGTGTTATATTAGCCAATCCATTCCCAAAATTACATCATATTCCTGCATATTCATAACAATCAGATTGACTCTGAAATCTTTGTCTCGCAGCTGCACATTGGCTGACTGTAGATACTTCCATGCGAAGCTGTGCTGTCCTAGTGAGGTCACCACGTCAAGGTAGAAAGCCAACCTAGTTGGTCTACCCTCAACCTCAGCAGCAAATAACTCAAAGATAAAAGAAAATGAGTTCCTTGAGTCGAACAATACTCGAGCTCTTCGGTCAGCCACAAGAAAAGAACCTACTTAGCGCACACACAAACCATAATCCATAGTTATTACAGAGAATCGTGTCGGATACATAACTACATAGTGAAACAAAAGATTACATTACATAGCTCAAGACTGCTACTTATCCTTTACAACGTCCCCTGAAGGACCAACATTGGGAGCAGTGATCGAGAATACTCATCCCTTGGTTGGTTGGCAAGGTGTGTCTCCAGTTGGCTTTGGAGGATCAAAGCAATTTCGCTGGATATGTCTAGTCTTACCACAGTTGTAGCACACCATCTTTTCTGGATTTTGCTGCCGCTGATAACACTGTGTTACTGCATGCCTTACATGACCACAGACGAAGTAGGATCTTCTTTCCCCCTTGTCGTTGCTCGAGCCAACCTGATTGTGTCTAGCATTGCCTCCTCCTAGAGGAGTTGCATCCTCCGCCAGCAACTAACTCTAAACTCTCCTTCCTTTTATTCCCAGAGCTCCTAAAACTATTAGAGCTCTGCATTCTTGAAGTAGAAGACCGTGGAACGAACATCTTCCCATTGCCTTTGGGGTGGTTTTCTAGGAATAGTTTGCGATCTTCCTTATGTCGGGCTGCTAATCTCACAACATCTATCAAGGTGGAGTGTTGGTAGCCTACAACCCTCAATCTGAGTGTCACAGTCAGTCCTTTTACGAACCTCTTGATTCTACACTTTTCAGTGTCAAATGTCTATAAGAACTACTCCAGCCTGGCAAAGGTCGCTTAATATTCAGCCATTGACATGCTACCATGCTTCAAATTCTGGAATTCTCTATCCAACCGATTTCTCTTGTACTCTGGAAAGTACTTCTCATAAAAGGCATTCCAGAAATCCTCAAGAAATCATCAAGAGGTCAGAATTTGGGAATTTCATGCGACGTGTGGCTCTCTACGAATGATTAGTATCTCCGTTGAACTGAAAGGTAGCTAGTCCAACCCATTTTTCAGCTGAGCATTCTGTGCCATCTAGAATCTTCTCTACTTCCAGTAGTCATGCCTCACACTCTTTCGGCTTGCCCCGGCCATCAAAAGTCAACAAAACTACTTGAGCCACTGATCTGCCTTTGTTCCTTTTGTATTACTCTTACTGAACGTTTGGGCGAACCCCTACATCATGTCGCTTAGCACCTATCATAAACCTCCCCAGCTATTGTCTTGCTCATCGCTAGAGCTTGCTGCGGGAGTCCTACCTCTATGTCGGTCTCTGAGTGACATCTTGTTGCCACCACAAACAAATAAATCAAGTATAATTATTCTTCATTGTGTAGTCCTTAAGGAGTCACTAACTGGACACGACTAAACTAGTGTACTTAATGAACCTAATCTCTAATACCACTCTGTAATGTCCCGTGCACTATGCAACTATAACACCCTGATCCTGGGCATGCTACTAAATCACAGTATCATAAGCATAATTACACTAATTACAGAAACACTAAATAACTGTAACTAAGGCTCACCTTCAGGATCTCAATGTACGACTAGAAGCTCCAACTCCTGCACCAGAACTCGACTGCACGCAGTCTACACCTGAAAACCAAAAAAGCATGCGTGAATGACATCTAAGTCACCCAGTACGCGCCCCAAACACACAAACACAAAATCTCTGGAAAACTATAAAACTCATTTCCTTTAATTTTCAAAGCTTGGTTTTCTTTTGAAAATCCTCTTTTCTTTCTTTCTTTTTTTTAAAAAACCACTTGGAAATTTAATCCCAAATTTATGTTTTTTTTTCAAAAGCCATGTTTCTTTTCTTTTCTCAAAACATTTGGAAACTCATTCCAAAACCACATTCTCTTTCAAAAACACACCTTTGCATTTTCTTTTAAAACCTTTGGAATTCATTTTCCAAAACACATCCTTTTCAATACTTGGGATTTCTTCGCAAAATCACACTTTTAAATTCACATGTCTGACCAGATCCAGCCTAAAACACAATGCCTCTCGGGCTCAAACCAAATCATAAATATAGGCTGGTAACTGGTAAAGCATCATCATTATTCCATTTCAGGATTTTAGAACTATTTCATAAGTCCAATCTTGACCAAATCACATTTCTTTTTCTTTATTCATTTCCACTTTTCTTTACTGTTGTTACCTTGATCAGGGGTAACCAGGCGCACAAGCAGTAAGCCAGGACATCCTTTCCCCTATCTTCCTGCACTGCCGCGGTGAAATTCCCCATGCGGGATATCACCGCCCCGGCCAACCGGCCTCAATTTATTTTTCATATATGCACGGGGATACATGTTTGTCTGACGCCACATCGGTGACCCGAACAACTAGGTACAACGACCCAGGCTCAGCCTACACCGTCGGTGACCTGAACAACTAGGCTCTATAACCTAGGCTCAGCCTACACCGTCACAAGCTCGGTGACCCAAACAACTAGGTCCAATGACCCAGGCTCATCCTACACCGTCTCAAGCTCGGTAACCACAGTCGTGTCTAGCAACTAGTTTCATTGGAGCCTCTTACTCCTACCACGTTGTCAACACCAACCCTTGTGGTTCCTTAACACAGTATTAGCGTTCCATTTCAAAACTCTCTAAACTTTTCTTTTCAAAATCATTTTCCATTTCATTCTTTTCGTTGCAAGAATCTGTCTCCTTGCAACACTTGACCCTCCACTGGGGTCTCAACTCAAGTCATGAAAACCATGCTTAAAATCATAAATTGGGTCTAATGCCCAACAACACGCATAATCAGCCATTTTGTTCATTTATAGGGTCTAAAACCCAAAACCACACAAAGTCATCCTTTTTATTCATTTATGGGATCAAAACCCAAAACCACATCCAAATTTATTTATTTGGGTTCCACATTCCTCCATGTCATTACATGGGGAAACATCACCTACATATGCTCAACATACCTTTTAAAACCATTAATCATTCATTTAAATTTATATTTAAGCATATCAAGGCCAAGGCTAAAACGACAGACCGAATTTCAGGTTCGGTATACCGAAATCCCCTGATTCGGTATACCGAACATTTTCGGTATACTGAAACCCCCTGTTTCGGTCGACCGAGAGATTTCGGTCTACCGAAACCAGCGATGCTGGCTTAATCTATCAGGATTTCGGCATACCGAATTCCTCGCAGATAGGGCACACCCCTGTTTGGGTCGATGAAAATCGCCCAAAGTGGGAGCCTCAATCGGACCCCCCAAACACATATCACAAATTACCATAAATTCATGGGGTGTAGACCCCTGAGTCTAATTCAAAACCCCTCAATCCATTCCTCAATCCATCAACTATGTGATTCATATGAAAATCACAAAGGGGAAGAGCTCAGTGAAACCTACTGTAGCTTAC
>JAMKQA010018266.1:0-10290 GCA_024699735.1 Posidonia australis
AGGACATAAGGAACCAACGACTCGGATCACCACCGGATCAGGGGTGTCTCGAGAAAAGGAAAGAACGATACTTTGTCCTAGGATATAAGGAACCAACAACTCGGATCACCTCTGAATCAGGGGTGTCTCGAGAAAAGGAAAGAAGGATAGTTGGTCCTAGTATATAAGGAACCAACGACTCAGATCACCTCCGGATCAGAGGAGTCTCGAGAAAAGGAAAGAAGGATAGTAGGCCCTAGGATATAAGGAACCAACAACTCGGATCACCTACGGATCAGGGGTGTCTTGAGGAAAGGACAGAAGGATAGTTGGTCCAAGGACATAAGGAACCAACGACTCGGATCACCACCGGATCAGGGGTGTCTCGAGAAAAGGAAAGAACGATACTTTGTCCTAGGATATAAGGAACCAACAACTCGGATCACCTCTGAATCAGGGGTGTCTCGAGAAAAGGAAAGAAGGATAGTTGGTCCTAGGATATAAGGAACCAACGACTCAGATCACCTCCGGATCAGAGGAGTCTCGAGAAAAGGAAAGAAGGATAGTAGGCCGTAGGATATAAGGAACCAACAACTCGGATCACCTACGGATCAGGGGTGTCTCGAGAAAAGGAAAGAAGGATAGTTGGTCCTAGGATATATGGAACCAGCAACTCGGACGACCTCCGGATCAGGGGTGTCTCGAGGAAAGGATAGAAGGACAGTTGGTCCTAGGATATAAGGAACCAACAACACGGATCACCTTCGGATCAGGGGTGTCTCGAGGAAAAGACAGAAGGAACGTTGGTCCTAGGATATAAGGTACCAACGACTCGGATCACCACCAGATCAAAGCTGTCTCGAGAAAACGAAAGAAGGATACTTTGTCCTAGGATATTAGGAACCAACAACTCCGATCCCCTCCGGATCAGGGGTGTCTCGAGAAAAGGAAAGATGGATAGTTGGTCCTAGGATATAAGGAACCAACGACTCGGATCACCTTCGGATCAGAGGTGTCACGAGAAAAGGAAAGAAGGATAGTTGTTCCTAGGATATAACGAACCAACAACACGGATCACCTCTAGATCAGGGGTGTCTCGAGGAAAGGATAGAAGGATAGTTGGTCCAAGGATAAAAGGAACCAACAACTCGAATCGCCTCCGGATCTGGGGAGTCCCGAGAAAAGGATAAAAGGATGGTTGGTCCTACGATATAAGGAACCAACGACTCGGATCACCCCCGGATCAGGGGTGTCTCGAGGAAATGACAGAAGGATAGTTGGTCCTAGGATACAAGGAACCAATGACTAGGATCACCTCCGGATCAAGGGTGTCTCGAGAAAAGGATAGAAGGATAGTTGGCCCTAGGATATATGGAACCAACAAGTCGGATCACCTCTGGATCAGGGGTGTCTCGAGAAAAGGAAAGAAGGATAGTTGGTCCTAAGATATTAGGAACCAACTACTTGGATCACCTACGGATCAGGGGCGTCTTGAGAAAAGGACAGAAGGATAGTTGGTCCAAGGATATAAGGAACCAACGACTCGGATCAACTCCGGATTCGGGGTGTCTCGAGGAAAGGACAGAAGGATAGTTGGTCCTAGGATATAAGGAACCAACGACTCAGATCTCCTCCGGATCAGGGGTGTCTCGAGAAAAGGAAAGGAGGATAGTCGGTCCTTGGATAAAAGGAACTAACAACTCGGATCACCTCCAGATTAGGGGTGTCTCGAGGAATGGACCGAAGGATAGTTGGTCCTAAGATATTAGGAACCAACTACCCGGATCACCACCGGATCAGGGGCGTCTCGAGAAAAGGAAAGAAGGATAGTTGGTCCAAGGATATAAGGAACCAACAACTCGGATCACCTCCCGATAAGTGGTGTCTCGAGGAAAGGACAGATGGATAGTTGGTCCTAGGATGTAAGGAACCAACGACTCGGATCACCTCCGGATCAGGGGTGTCTTGAGGAAAGGAAAGAAGGATACTTGGTCCTTGGATATAAGGAACCAACAACTCGGATAACCACCGGATTAGGGGTGTCTCGAGAAAAGGAAAGAAGGAAAGTTGGTCTTAGGAAATAAGGAACCAACCACTTGGATCACCTCGGTATCAAAAGAGTCTCGAGAAAAGGAAAGAAGGATAGTAGGCCCTAGGATTTAAGGAACCAACAACTCGGATCACCTCTGGATCAGGGGTGTCTTGATAAAAGGATAGAAGGATAGTTGGTCCTAGGATACAAGGAACCAACGACTCGGATCAACTCCATATCAGGGGGGTCTCGAGAAATGGAAAGTAGGATAGTTGGCCATAGGATATAAGGAACCAACAACTCGGATCACATCCAGATCTGGGGTGTCTCGAGAAAAGGAATGAAGGATAGTTGGTCCTAGGATATAAGGAACCAACAACTCGGATCACCTATGGATCTGGGGTGTCTCGAGGAAAGGATAAAAGGATAGTTGGTGCAAGGATATTAGGAACCTACGACTCGGATCAATTCCGGATCTGGGGTGTCTCGAGAAAAGGAAAGAAGGATAGTTGGTCCTAGGATATATGGAACCAATGAGTCGGATCACCTTCGGATCAGAGGTGTCACGTGGAAACGATAGAAGGATAGTTGGTCCTAAGATATAAGTGACCAACAACTCGGATCACTTCCGGATCAGGGGTGTCTCGAGAAAAGGAAAGAAGGGGTGTCTCAAGGAAAGGACAAAAGGGTAGTTGGTCCTTGGATACAAGGAACCAACGACTCGGATCACCTCCGGATCAGGGGTGTCTCGAGAAATGGAAAGAAGGATAGTTGGCCCTAGGAAATAAGGAACCGACGACTCGGATAACCTCTGGATCAGAGGAGTCTCGAGAAAAGGAAAGAAGGATACTTGGCCCTAGGATATAAGGAACCAACAACTCGGATCACCTTCAGAACAGGGGTGTCTCGAGAAAAGGAAAGAAGGATAGTTGGCCGAGGATATACGGAACCAACAACTCGGATCACCGCCGGATCAGGGCTGTCTCGAGGGAAGGACAGAAGGATCGTTGGTCCTAGGATATAAGGAACCAACGACTCGGAACACCACCGGTTCAAAGGTGTCTCGAGAAAAGGAAAGAAGGATAGTTGGTCCTAGGATATAAGGAACCAATGACTCGGATCACCTCCGGATCAGAGGAGTCCCGAGGAAAGGACAAAAGGGTAGTTGGTCGTTGGATATAAGGAACCAACAACTCAGATCTCCTCCGGATCAGGGGTGTCTCGAGATAAGGAAAGAAGGATAGTTGTCCCGAGGATGTAAGGAACCAACAACTCAGATCACCTCCGGATCACGGGCGTCTCGAGAAAAGGAAAGAAGGATAGTTGGTCCTCGGATATAAGGAACCAACAACTCAGATCACCTCCGGATCTGGAATGTCTCAAGGAAAGGACAGAAGGATAGTTGGTCCAAGGATATAAGGAACCAACGACTCGTATCACCACCGGATATGGGGTGTCTCGAGAAATGGAAGGATGGTGACTTTGTCCTAGGATATAAGGATCCAACAACTCGGATCACCTCCGAATCTAGGGTGTCTCGAGAAAAGGAAAGAAGGATAGTTGGTCCTAGGATATATGGAACCAAGGACTCGGATCACCTCCAGATCAGAGGAGTCTCGAGAAAAGGAAAGAAGGATAGTTGGCCTTAGGATATAAGAAACCAACAACTCGGATCACCTCTGGATCAGGGGTGTCTCGAGAAAAGAAAAGAAGTATAGTTCGTCCGAGGATATACGGAACCAACAACTCGGATCACCACCGGATTTGGGGTGTCTCAAGGGAAGGACAGAAGGATAGTTGGTCCAAGGATATAAGGAACCAACAACTCGGATCACCTCCGGATCAGGGGTGTCTCGAGGAAAGGACTAAAGGATTGTTGGTCCTAGGATATTAGGAACCAACAACTCGGATCACCTCCGGATCAGGGGTGTCTCGAGGGAAGGACAGAAGGATCGTTGGTCCTAGGATATAAGGAACCAACGACTCGGATCACCACCGGATCAAAGGTGTCTCGAGAAAAAGAAAGAAGGATACTTTGTCCTAAGATATATGGAACCAACAACTCGGATCAGCTTCGGATTAGGGGTGTCTTGAGAAAAGGAAAGAAGGATAGTTGGTCCTAGGATATAAGGAACCAATGACTCGGATCACCTCCGGATAAGAGGTGTCACGAGAAACGGAAAGAAGGATAGTTGGTCCTAGGATATAACGAACCAACAAATCCAATCACCTCCGGATCAGGGGTGTCTCGAGGATAGGATAGAAGGATAGTTGGTCCTAGGATTTAAGGAACCAACTACTCGGATCGCCTCCGGATCTGAGGAGTCCCGAAAAAAGGATAAAAGGATAGTTGGTCCTAGGATATAAGGAACCAACAACTCGGATCACCCCGGATCCGGGGTGTCTCGAGGAAAGGACAGAAGGATAGTTGGTCCTTGGATACAAGGAACCAACGACTCGGATCACCTCTGGATCATGGGTGTCTCGAGAAAAGGATAGAAGGATAGTTGGCCCTAGGATATATGGAACCAACAACTCGGAAGACTCCGGATCTGGGGTGTCTCGAGAAAAGGAAAGAAGGATAGTTGGTCCTAGGATATAAGGAACCAACAACTAAGATCACCTCTGGATCAGGGGTGTTTCAAGGAAAGGACATAAGATAGTTGGTCCAAGGATATAAGGAACCAACGACTCGTATCACCTCCAGATTTGGGGTGTCTCGAGGAAAGGCCAGATGGATAGTTGGTCCTAGGATATAAGGAACCAACCACTCGGATCACCTCTGGATCAAGGGTGTCTCAAGAAAAGGAACGAAGGATAGTTGGTCCTAGGATATAAGGAACCAACAACTCGGATCACCTCCAGATCAGGGGTGTCTCAAGGAAAGGACAGAAGGATAGTTGGTGCTAGGATATTTGGAACCCACTACTCAGATCACCTCCGGATCAGGGGCGTCTCAAGAATAGGAAAGAAGGATAGTTGGTCCTAGGATATGAGGAACCAACAAATCGGATCACCTCCGGATCCGGGGTGTCTCGAGGAAAGGACAGATGGATAGTTGGTCCTAGGATATAAGGAACCAACGACTCGAATCACCTCCGGATCAGGGGTGTCTCGAGAAAAGGAAAGAAGGATACTTGGTCCTAGGGTATAAGGAACCAACATCTCGGATCACCTCCGGATCAGGAGTGTCTCGAGAAAAGGAAGGAAGGATAGTTGGTCCAAGGATACAAGGAACAAACGACTCTGATCACCTCTGTATTAGAGGAGTCTCGATTAAAGGAAAAGGATAGTTGGCCCTAGGATTTATGGAACCAACAACTCGGATCACCTCAGGATCTGGGGTGTCTCGAGAAAAGGAAAGATGGATAGTTGGTCCTAGGATACAAGGAACCAACGACACGGATCACCTCCGGATCAAGGGTGTCTCGAGAAAAGGAAAGAAGGATAGTTGGCCCTAGGATATAAGGAACCAACAACTCGGATCACTTCCGAATCAGGGGTGTCTCAAGAAAAGGAATGAAGGATTGTTGGTCCTAGGATATAAGGAACCAACTACTCGGATCACCTCTGGATATGGGGTGTCACGAGGAAAGGATAGAAGGATAGTTGGTCCAAGGATATAAGTAACCTACGACTCAGATCACCTCCGGATCAGGGGTGTCTCGAGAAAAGGAAAGAAGGATAGTTGGTCCTAGGATATATGGAACTAATGAGTCGGATAACCTCCGGATCAGCGGTGTCTCGAGGAAAGGATAGAAAGATAGTTGGTCGTAGGATATAAGGAACCAACAACTCGGATCACCAACAGATCAGGAGTGTCTCGAGAAAAGGAAAGAAGGATAGTTGGTCCTAGGATATAAGGAACCAACAACTCAGATCACCTCCAGATCAGGGGTGTCTCGAGAAATGGAAAGAAGGATAGTTGGTCCAAGGATATATGGAACCAACGAATCGGATCACCTCCGGATCAGAGGAGTCCCGCAAAATGGATAGAAGGATAGTTGGTCCTTGGATATAAGGAACCAACAACTAGGATCACCTCCTGATCTAGGGTGTCTCGAGGAATGGACAGAAGGATAGTTTGTCCTAGGATATAAGGAACCAACAACTCGGATCACCTCCGGATTAGGGGTGTCTCGAGGAATGGACCGAAGGATAGTTGGTCCTACGATATATGGAACGTCTCAGATCATTTCCGGATCAGGGTTGTCTCGAGAAAGGGTAAGAAGGATAGTTGGTCTGAGGATATAAGGTGCCCACAACTCGGATCGACTCCGGATCTGAGGAGTCTCGAGAAAAGGATAGGAGGATAGTTGGTCCTAGGATATACGGAACCAACGAATCGAATCACCCCTGGATCAGGGATGTCTCGAGGAAAGGACAAAAGGATAGTGGGTCCTAGGATACAAGGATCCAACGACTCGGATCACCTCCGGATCAGGGGTGTCTCGAGAAATGGAAAGAAGGAAAGTTGGTCCTAGGATATATGGAACCAACAACTCAGATCACCTCCGGATCAGGGGTGTCTCGAGGAAAGGACAGGAGGATAGTTGGTCCAAGGATATAAGGAACCAACGACTCGGATCACCTCCGGATTCGGGGTGTCTCGAGGAAAGGACAGAATGATAGTTGGTCCTAGGATATAAGGAACCAACGACTCGGATCACCTCCAGATCAACGGTGCCTCTAGAAAAGGAAAGACGGATTGTAGGTCCTAGGATATAAGGAACCAACAACTCGGATCACCTCCGCATCAGGGGTGTCTCGAGGAACGGACAGAAGAATAGTTGGTCCTAGGATATTAGGAACCAATAACTCGGATCACCTCCGGATCAGGGGCATCTCGAGAAAAGGAAAGAAGGATAGTTGGTCCTTGTATATAAGGAACCAACGACTCGGATCACATCCGGATCAGGGGTGTCTCGAGAAAAGGAAAGAAGGATACTTGGTCCTTGGATATAAGGAGCCAACAACTCGGATCACCTCCGGATCAGGGGTGTCTCGAGAAAAGGAAAGAAGGATTGTTGGTCTTAGGATATAAGGAACCAACGACTCGGGTCACATCTGTATCAGAGGATTCTTGGGAAACGGAAAGAAGGATTGTTGGCCCTATGATTTAAGGAACCAACAACTCGGATCACCTCCAGATCAGGGGTGTCTCGAGAAAAGGAAAGACGGATCGTTGGTCCTAGGATACAAGGAACCAACGACTTGGATCCCCTCCAGATCAGGGGTGTCTCGAGAAAAGGAAAGAAGGATAGTTGGCCCTAGGATATAAGGAACAAACAACTCGGCTCACTTCCAGATCAGGGGTGTCTCGAGAATAGGAATGAAGGATAGTTGGTCCTAGGATATAAGGAACCAACAACTCGGATCACCTCTGGATCAAGGGTGTATCGAGGAAAGGATAGAAGGATAGTTGGTCCAAGGATATAAGGAACCTACGACTCGGATCACCTCCGGATCAGGGGTGTCTCGAGAAATGGAAAAAAGGATAGTTGGTCCTAGGATATAAGGAACCTATGGGTCGGATCACCTCCGGCTCTTAGGTGTCACGTGGAAAGGATAGAAGGATAGTTGGTCCTAGGATATAAGGAACCAACAACTCGGATACCTCTGGATCAGGGGTGTCTCGAGAAAATGAAAGACGGATAGTTGGTCCTAGGATATAAGGAATCATCAACTCAGATCACCTCCGGATCAGGGGTGTCTCGAGAAAAGGAATGAAGGATAGTTTGTCCTAGGATATAAGGAACCAACGAATCGGATCACCTCCGGATCAGAGGAGTCCCGAGAAAAGGATAGAAGGATAGTTGGTCCTAGGATATAAGGAACCAACAACTCGGATCACCTCCGGATTAGGGGTTTCTCGAGGAAAGGACAGAAGGATAGTTGGTCCTAGGATGTACGGAACCAACGACTTGGATCACCTCCGGATTAGGGGTGTGTCGAGGAAAGGATAGAAGGATATTTGGTCCTAGGATATAAGGAACCAACGACTCTGATCTCTTCCGGATCAGGGGTGACTTGAGAAAAGGAAAGAAGGATAGTTAGTCCTAGGGTATAAGGAACCAACAAATCGGATCACCTCCAGATCTGGGTTGTCTCGAGGAAAGGACAGAAGGATAGTTGGTCCTAGGATATAAGGAACCTACAACTCGGATCACCTCCGGATCAGGGGCGTCTCGAGAAAAGGAAAGAAGGATAGTTGGTCCTAGGATATATGGAACCAACAACTTGGATCACCTCCAGATAAGGGGTGTCTCGAGGAAAGGACAGATGGATAGTTGGTACTAGGATGTAAGGAACCAACGACTCGGATCACCTCCGGATCGGGGGTGTCTCGAGAAAAGGAAAGAAAGATACTTGGTCCTAGGATATAAGGAACCAACAATTCGGATCACCTCCGGATCAGGGGTGTCTCAAGAAACGGAAAGAAGGATAGTTGGTCCTAGGATATAAGGAACGAATGACTCGGATCACCTCTGTATCTATGGATTCTCGAGAAAAGTAAAGAAGGATAGTTGGCCCTATGATATAAGGAGCCAACAACTCGGATCACCTCTGGATCAGGGGTGTCTCGAGAAAAGGACAGAAGGATAGTTGGTCCTAGGATATAAGGAACCAACAACTCGGATCACCTCCGGATCTGGGGTGTCTCGGGAAAAGGAATGAAGGATAGTTGGTCCTAGGATATAAGGAACCAACAACTCGGATCACCTCTGGATCAGGGGTGTCTCGAGGAAAGGATAGAAGGATAGTTGGTCTTAGGATATAAGGAACCAACGACTCAGATCACCTCCGGATCAGGGGTGTCTCGAGAAAAGGAAAGAAGGATAGTTGGTCCTAGGATATATGGAACCAATGAATCGGATCACCTCTGGATCAGAGGTGTCTCGAGGTAAGGATAGAAGGATAGTTGGTCCTAGGATATAAGGAACCAACAACTCAGATCACCTCCGAATCTGGGGTGTCTTGAGAAATGGATAGAAGGATAGTTTGTCCTAGGTTATAAGGAACCAACAACTCGGATCACCTCTGGATTAGGGGTGTCTCGAGAAAAGGAAAGAAGGATAGTTGGTCCTAGGATATAAGGAACCAACGAATCGGATCACCTTCAGATCAGAGGAGTCCCAAGAAAAGGATAGAAGTGTAGCTGGTCCTTGGATATAAGGAACCAACAGCTCGGATCACCTTTGGATCAGGGGTGTCTCGAGAAAAGGAAAGAAGGATAGCTGAAAAGATGGTTCAACTAGCTAGTTGGCCAGGAGATCCGACCTTGCCTGTAGCTTGTCTGTTTTCTTGATGACGGTGGATCTGGATAAACTGCTGCTTGGATTCTACATTGATGCCAGGAGCTCGGCTAGAAGGGCTTCACGAGTGCGTTGTTTCCTTCTCAAAAAAGACGGACTTATTGGATGGTTTCTGACTCCTTTCCAGGTTCATTGCTGTGTTACTGGCCGGCTTCGGGAGAGTTTGACTTCGGCATTGGACTGTTGCCTGTGCTCTTGCCCGCTAACTAGGGAGTGTGGATGTTCTGACTTTGCTCTGATCTCAGAGGCTCATGACTATTGTTGTCCCCGTTTTTGCACCCGAGCTATGGAGGAGACGATATGTTTTGGATGAAGATATTGTCCCAAGAAGCGTCAACCAACAGGACAGCTAACATGCCGTTGGTTGACGAGGAAGGCTATCACCACGTGGGCAGCTGACAGGCCCCTGGTGTACGGTATCCTCTGCTAGATCCTTGGCCAAAGAGCAGCTGACATGCCCCTAGTTTGAGACCTAGCGTAACCTTGCAAAGCGGGCAAGTGATCATGCAAGAATGATGGTGTTGTGTTGTGTCATCCCTCAGGATTAATTTGGAATGCTAATCAAGCCTGCTATGAGAAGAGCGGAAGACCTCGATTCACAAGACCCTACTTGGACTTCTAGGCTATTGGTGGCTCTCTTGGAGTGGATCATTTCGTAGGTTAGGCTCCGTGCCAAGCTCTCGGGGACTTAGACCTACTTTTTAGTTTTTGACTTATTTCCTTTCTCCCTTTTAGGCTTGTAAACCTGCTCTAACCCTTGCTTGGGGGTAATGGACACCCGAATTTAGAGACGGGGCTGCTGGGTTCTTGTACAAGGGGTGGCTAGTCCCTTGGGCTGCTTAGATTTTCAGGATGTTTGCTTCGGCTCCTCCCCAAGGTAAGTGGTAGGGATAGAGCTAGCCTACTTGCCTCTCTCTGTTAGGGCTAGCTTCTGACTTCACCTTCTGTCTTCTTATTTCTTTT
>JAMKQA010018268.1:0-22875 GCA_024699735.1 Posidonia australis
AGTTGATTTAAGTGGGTTTTAAGTGGATTAGGGTTTTTGTTGGATTATTAAATGGATTTGATCAAATTTTATTTAATTAGGGTTTTATGAGATTTTGGGTGGATTTTAATCGGATTTTGTGGTTTATGGATTTTATTTGCTCGATTAAGTTTAATTGGATCGAGTGGGCTGGTGCGGACCTAATTGGGCTTGCGTGGGCTTGTGCGGGCCTAAGTGGGCTAGGATTTTGGTGGTTGCAACCAGAGCATCAACCGAAGGAGCCTGCTGCCAAGTGACTTCAAAATCGGGGTGTCTACAATATAAAGTTGAGGTAAAGACTAATTCATGCACATGAAGGGAATGAAAGAAATTCAATACACAGGCAATTTATAGTGGTTCGGCCAAAACTCCGGCCTAGTCCACTCCTCAAGACTCTCTTGAGATTTTTCCCTTATACTAAAGTGATAAAACACTTACTTGCGTTGGCTAACCCACCATGCCAATCCTTGCTCCTTCCACTTCTCGTTCCCCCAAAAGCTAGAGCCTTCTCTTGGAGCTTTACAACGGATGACTTCTCTTTCACAGAGCGCTTTCACATAAAGATTACAATATCGGTTTGTGAAGAGAATGTAGGATAGAGTTTGAGTACAGTAATTGAGAGTTACAAGTATATAGATGTGATGTGTGTCCTATCAAGGCTTGTAAAGGTCCTATTTATAACCAAAGGACCATCAAAAGATGTGTCTAACGACTAGAAAACGGTCATAAACTGTGACATCTGGGCCTGATTCTCCATTTTTATTTGTAAACCATGTAATTAATTGTAATATTGCTTAAATGGTCTATTAATGGATAATCTGTTGTTTCATGTTTGTGTGAGCTTGTGGTTGGTTTTCTGTGCGCCTTTTTGTGATTTAGGACCAATGTGGAGTCCGACTTGAGGGTGCACAGTCGTTTTGGTTTGCATGCCTGTCTTTTCTTCCTTTCATTTCCTTCCTTTTCCCCTTTCTTTCCATCCTCTCATGAGCCTGCACTATTTTTCCCCCGTCTTCTTCCTTCCCTTCCCTGACCCGTGCCAGCAACGATACCGGTTCGTGCCTCACCGTCTCCTCCGATGCGATGGGTGGCCAGCACGACGCGGGAGGAGAAGAGGATAAACGGAGGTCGTGGCATGCGAAGAGAGGAAGGGGTGACCGAGAGAGGAGGAGAGGTAGAGGAGCGACGCGTAACCGAGGAGGTGGGGTGAGCCGCCAATGGGTTCCGCTGGCCAAGGAGGTTCGCCGGGGCATGAGGAGGTTCACCGGAGTGTGGGGAGAGTCGCCAGGCAATAGAGCCAGGTACGCGACTCCTTTCCCTTCCTCTATTTAGTTTTTATTAAGGATGGGTTAATTGCATGAAATTATGAGAAATGCATGTTAAATTGTAGAAAAATCATGAAATGAATGGGAATGTGATGTATGGCATGAGAATGTAGAGATCATGCGGTTAGGATTGATGTTTGTGGGGAATATGTGATTTTGGGGTTGAAGGCTACAGTAGCCGTTCTTGAGCCCCTTCCCCTTGTGATTTTTGTTGGAATTGTGTGGTTGATGGAATCATGAATGGTTTGAGGGGTTTTGAAGTAGACTTGAGGGTCTACACCCCATGATTTTATGGAAATTTTTGATGCATGTTTGGGGGGTCTGATCGGGACTCCCACTTGAGGCGATTTTTCACTACCCAGAAAAATGTGTGCCCTGTCTGCAAGGAATTCGGTATGCCGAAATCCTGATAGATTAAGCCAGAATCTAGGGTTCGGTAGACCAAAATTTCACGATCGACCGAAACAGGGGGTTTCGGCATACCAAAAATTATCGGTATACCGAAACAGGGAATTTCGGAATACTGAATTGAAAATTGGGTATGTCGTTTTTGCCCTGAACTTGGGATGTTAAAATGTGAATTTTAATGAATGTTAAATGGTTTTAATGGTATGGTGGGTTTAACGATGTTTCCCCATGTAATGACATGGAGGCATGTGGAACCCCAAAGAAATGGATTTGGGTGTGGTTTTGGGTTTTAAATCCTATAAATGAATGAAAAAGATGGTTTTATGTGGTTTTGGGCATGAGACCGAATTTATGACTTTAAGCATGGTTTTCATGGCTTGAGTTGGGACCCTAGTGGAGGGTCAAGTGTTGCAAGGAAATAGAGTCCTGCAATGAGAATAATGGAATGAAATGGAAAATGGTTTTAAAATGGAACACTGATAATGTAGTTGTCGAGCTCATAGCAGTGTAGGCTGAGCTTGGGTTTTCATACCTAGTTGTTCGGGTCACCGATGGTGTAGACTGAGCCTGGGTCGTTGTACCTAGTTGTTCGGGTCACCAAGCTCGTAGCAGTGTAGGCTAAGCCTGGGTCATTGGACATAGTTGTTCGGGTCACCAACTGAAGCGTCAAACAGAGACGTATCCCTATGCACTTATGAAAATAAAATTGAGGCCGGTTGGCTGGGGCGGTGACATCCCACATGGGGAATTTCAACGCGGCAGTGCAGGAAGGTAGGGGGAGGATGTCCTCGCCTACTGCTTGTGTGCCTGGTTACCCTTGATCAAGGTAACAACAGTAAAGAAAAGTGGAAATGAATAAAGAAGAGAAATGTGATTTGGTCAGGATTGGACTGATGAAATGGTCCTAAAATCCTGAAAAGAAATGATAATGTTTTAACTAGGTTCCAGTCAGTGTTTATGATTTGGTTTTGAGCCCAATGGGGCATTGTGTTTTAGGCTGAATCTGGTCAAAAATGTGAATTTGAAAGTGTGTTTTGGGAAGAAATCCCAAATAATGAAAAGGGAAATGTTTTGGAAAATATGAATTCCAAAGGTTTTTGGAAGAAATGTAAAGGAATGTTTTGAAAGAAAAAGTGGTTTTTAAATGAATTTCCAAATGTTTTGAGAAAAGAAAAGGAGACATGGCTTTTGAAAAAGCATGGATTGGAGTTGAATTCCCAAGTGACTGTCTAATAAAAGAAAGGATGATTTTCAAAAAGAGAAAACCAAGTTTTGAAAAAATGATAAGAATGAGATTTATGGTTTTGCCGAGGTTTTGTGGTTTGTATGTTTTGGGACGCGTACTGCACTATTAGAAAAACTGGAAATCGCGAGGAACTCCCAATGTCCTCGCAATATCCTCGCTAATGGCGTTTGCGAGGACATTGCGAGGACAATAAGTCCTCACTATATGCATCATCGTTAAATTTCAATTGCGAGTAAATTTTCTAGCAAAATCCTCGTAAAAAAGTTTGCGAGGACAAAAGTCCTCGCGAAGTCCTCGCTATTAGTCGTAATTTCCTCACAAAGTCCTCGTAATGTCCTCGCAAAATTTTTTTAAAAAAATAAAAAATAAATAATTACGAGGACTTAACGAGGAAAATGTCCTCGCTAAAAATAAATAAAATAAAATAAAAATTAAAATTTTGTATCAGACTGTGTCTGGTATGCTCAGCAACAACATAATTTTTGTTCTTATCAAAATATCAATAATTTAAAAAAATGCAAATACGTACCAAGCTTCATCAAAATTGTTAGGTAAATATATACAATGCAAGAAATTTCTCAGGAAAATGGTTGCGGTTGATGTAACACCATACGTGTGTACAAAAAACAATATAATCAAGTTAAGGTATAGATAATGGAGAGTTGATTCTCCATACCATTCAACTGGGCTTCCTGATGGGTATCTATCTACCATCTATAACATGTCAACGACGCAACATGGTTTATTCTCTTCCACTTTCAGAATCTTACCAGTATATCTCCTTGTTACCCCAAACACCTCATTTTGTCATGTATTTCTTAGGAATGGCTTTTATATGACTCCACATATTATAACTAGAAACAACACCCAAGTAGATTCTGCTTACTCCCAACATAAAAATTAGTATCAAAACAACACGGAATAACGAAACTAAATTACTACCCATTAACAATAAGTGCTATAATTGATTCGTTTCACTCATTAAAGAGAGATAGACAATGGATATAGACACGTTAAAGACCTTAATGAAACCCTACCAGACAGGCCATCACGGTGGATTCAGTTATATAATTCTAGTAGAAAAAACCCTTAACTAAGAAATCAAAATGGAATAAAAAAGGTAGTATGGCTGTTCTAGAAACTTATTCTAACCGAGGCTCTGGTGAACTGCTCTTTTTAGATCTTCCTGAAACCTTTCCTCATCCTCCTCTTCAGCATGTAATTCTCTTAATGACTTTGCTCCATTCTCTCCTGGACACACAAACATGTACAAACAAAATTTTTATATAGATGCACAGGCTAAACAATAGAAGAAAGCATAAACTAAAAACACATTGAGAAAATGCATGAAGACTAAGTTTGACTTGTGCTGGTTATATTGCTGGTTGCTTTTACAGTTTGTATATGTCTGGCAAGAAAGCACTTCATGGATAAGGTGAATTAGGTGCAACTTAGATTGGTTCATTATTAGAAAAAGACCTGAATCGACTCTTTTTTGCAATAAACCTAGTATTAGCTCATACAAAGGAGGTAAATGCCCTAACCTGCTCTTCTTTTCTCTACCCTTTCCAGTCCCCAATGCAAAAATGAACTGTAAAATGTGAACTGTGATGCCACCTATGGCCCTTAACACTTTCCATTCAGGGTGTAGTTACTTTCAACATCATTTGCTTATCCAGTTTGAAATACAAATCTAGCATGATGAGTATTCCCATAACTGTAGCATTTTTTTAACAATTTTACTTTTTTAAACTTTTTGTGCTATTATAAGTGAACTACTTGATTTGTATCTCTTCTTCCCTTAGCACCCATTCCTAGCTTGCTATGCTGATTTAAAAGTAAAAATGCATAGAACTTTAATTTAGCAATCAAACATAATATTTCGAAGTATGAGCAGTCCCAGAGAAACAAAGGTCAAAAATTTCGAATTTACTCATTTGACTGAGCAGTCCACCATTTTACCATTATAAGCTTTTGTCAGTGAAATAAACATAGATGACAAGGTCAAATACATGTGCTATGCATGAGGTACAGAGAAAAGTCATACATTCAGCAATCAACATTCGAGTCTGAACAGTCGCAAGAAAGACACAACATATAAAGAACACATAAAGTCAAATATCAGGTAAACTATTACCAGCAGAAGAATCCAATTCCTTTTTGGCAGGTTCAGATAAGCTTGTGTCTCTTCCACCTTTAAAATGTGTAGCCTTTTTATTCCCTAAATGAAATAATAACGTAAATCATTCCATATAAAATAAACACAATACTTACGGAAACAAAAGACATTCTCCTCAAATGCAAAAATGTTTTAGAAACAAACAGAAAATGTTAAATACTATTTTCACCATGCGAATCGTCCAGAATTGTTTCATGAAGTTGCCCTTTAGTGCGGATGTCACCTTTGGCATGCCCATCTATGTTGTTTACTTTTTGGGGAAGAACTCCAGTGTTTCCATCAGAAAATTTATTAGTACTACTCCATCGATTGTAATGTCTATCCGGTCTCACCTCGTGTGGCAAGATACCATCCTGAGATGATGATTCTGGTGACCCTGCAAGATGTAAGTGACATGGAAACAAATTTTAACCATAGTGATACAGTCACTAACAGTTAATAATATATTTAGAATAAATATCGATTACAGATTTGATTCCCATTCTCTTTTTCTTCTTAATTGAATGAGCTGTATTCCATCATATTAAGCACTGGCATTTGTACCTTGAAGAAAATAAAAGGTCTATCTCACTTGTTTTTACGTAAATCTGACATATGAACAAACCTCTGACCACTCTTCGTAATAACATATTTTGAGTAATGATCTCATGATTAACAAGATATTCCAAATTTAGAGTAACCAGCTAACAACATATATTCTTTTTGTTTTACGAAAGTTTCTACCCATATCACTAAATCTTGCTTGTATCTTGAAGAAATCAAGAGCTCTAACCTCGTTTGTTTTTTGAATGAGAGCAGGCATTCGGCTTCTTTGTCCTCTGGGCAGGAGCTTCAGGGACTGTACTTTTCTCCATGATAATAGAACCAGAACCTTGTAAATGATTCTGCATCCCAGTGTGATGACCAAATCTTGTGACTAACTCATTTTGTGTCTCATGTGCCTTCTCTCTGTCATTACATGTGACTTCTTGTGAATCTTTTGATTCCTCGTTGCCAGGCTTACAGATCCGTAGATCAAAATGTGTACCATGCAGAGTTCGAGACAATGTAATTTCAGGGAAATGAAAATCACCAAAATCTATCCCTTTTATAGAAGTCAAAGAGCCATTCTCTAGCAAGTTCATCTGACCATAGTGTTTTAACTCATCTTTAGAATCTCTACGACTGACATTTGAATGTACAAGGGATGAACCCTCTGATGCATTTTGTGACAGTGCTTCAACGGCCCTCCTCTTTTGTTCTTCAAGATGCCTCTGTTTTGCCTCATCTTCTATTCTCCTTTGATACTCCAAAGTTTCTTCAAGCTTTCTTTCCTCTGCTTCAAGCTCAATTTTCTGCCTATATTCTTCCTCTTGTTGATTCATGTAATTGTCACTTGGAATAAAATTGGAATCTAGATAACTAGCGTCCACAGCAACAAGGGATTCACTGCAGAAAGATAACAACACTTACTGTTTTATACTTGATAAAATACCATAGGATGATTACTTTGTCACCATAAAATTTTATAAGAAGCAAGTATCATAAAACTTTAACAGGCACTAATGCAGAATCACACAATGCGAAAAAACCTAGACAGGTCAAGAAATAATATCTGCAATGAAGTTTAGACCAAAGCACAAGATGGAATATGGATCCATGCGGAAAAAATATATTTTTTCGTAATTATAAAATAGCTAATAATAAAAAGATAACGTACGAATTTTCTTTGGATTCCTGATGAAAGAAAGCCTCACCATTACAATCAAAAACCTGGAATTTTAAAAGCTGTCAGTGATATGGACAACAAACAAAACAAATACATCACCAGGAAAAAAACAAAAACCAAAAAAGACTAAGGAGACACCATTGAAGCCTTTGTATCCTTGGTTTTTCTGTGATCTTTGTTTTTTTTTCTATCCTTTGTCTTCTCCTGTGACTGTTTTGAATGGTCACCGCCTCCTTTGTTGATGCTCTTCTTAGCATCCATTGCAAGTTCCGCTAAAAAGGCTTCTCTTGCAGCATCAGATTTCTCTTCAGCATCTTTGTCTACTAAATCCTCCAAGCGTGCCTACAAAAGATATCAACTACTCAAGTACAACCAAAACCTAAAGGCTAAAGTAGAAACTAAAATGATGGCAAACTAAACAAAAAAGCTAGAATGAACATTTTCCATTTTTTACAAGTAAAAAATCATAAACATACCCGTATGAAAGACTTCACAAGAGGCAAAACAACTCCCCGGTAATCAAAGGCTAAAGATGATCCAAGCTTATGTTCCAGCTGCTCTATTCCAGTTAGATTCCGCATGATCCTTGAATCAATCTTGCTAATCTGAAGAAAGAATGGCAATATTAATAATAAGCATCAACTGTTCTCAATCTAAAAATACCATCTGTCCCACGAACCTCAACAGCTATATGTTCCTTTTGCCTCTGAATAGCAACTTCGATGCAAGTATCTGCCTGATGCAAAAGATCCTGCATTCTCCAATCATCCTCATCACTGCAATCCAACTCACATAGCCGAGAAGTTACACCAGAAAGTGCATCGTCATACCCAAACTGATTAGCATTTAATGACTGTGCTTCTTTCAGGATATTTGAAATGGCATCCAACTCATACCGACTGGCACCAAATAGTATATCACTCTCCCTGTCAACAAGCTCTTCTTGTCTCTTTCTCAGTATAACATCATAGCTTTGGGACATGAACATCGAAGCTTGCTCTCTTTTCTTGAGTTCCTCAAGACAAAGACTCTCCATAGAACGTAAAGCCTCCTCATAGCTTAGATGTTCACATTTCCTCTCACACATGTTCTGCAAAAGGTAAAAGTCCTTCTCTAGCATCTGAAAATTTTCAACCCCCTGCTGTGTCTTTTCATCCCTGAGACGAATCCAGCTTGCCAATTGTTCCCCACTAGATGTACCAGAAAATAGCCAAGAAACTAGGGCATTGGTGTCCAGTGTATCTATATTGTCATCAGAATCAGAATTTTCGGCATCATCACAAGTATGTTTGCTCCTAAACAACCGGCTATCCAAGAGGAGACTTGATGAATCACAATTAAGAACAATCTTCTCCACATATTCACTACCTTGGCTAGCATTGCGGCCATCATCAGCCACACTACCATTCTCAGAATATCTGCCTATGCCACAAGAATGTGTGAGTTCCTGTAAGAATTTGAGAACTTTCCGAAGTTGTGAAGCTCCTAAGAAACATAAGCAGAGAGGTGACTGATCCAACCCAAGTTTCATCAACTGAGAACCAGATGGAAGTGATTGGAGCTCATCCACTGCAAACTGTATTACCTTGTTAAGATGGCCCTCTGAGAGGCATTTATTCTTGGCAAGTAACTGAAATACACCATGAATTCTTTCAAGAAGCTTATGTCGTTCTGAGTCATCAGCTAAAGGCCATCTACATGAAATGTCATTGTTTACCCGTAGATCGAAGACAGAAAGATCAAGTTCTCTTCCTTCCACGGGAAACCCGTTGCAAAAATCATCAACTTTAGATTCTACCTGGTTCGGAGAAGCGGAAGAATCAGATGTATCTCTGGAGGTCCAGTCAGATAGAGAATCCCTATCCTTACTCCCACCATCAGATTCAATGTCAGTAACAGACTGACACCTCAACTGTTCATCTTCAAGTATCTTCACAGCAGCAAAAACATCTATAGGCTTCCAACTGCCATTGACAATCTTATCTAACCACTCATCATCAATCACTTGTGGTAATACAGATTGTAATTTTGAATTAAGGTTTCCTACATGTTCATGTTCAAGGTGTTGCACGTGAGACTCACCTTCCGCAAACTTCTCATGGCACTTGCAACAAACCCAGAACTTCCAAGTCCCATTGGCCTCTGCAAATGACAGGGCCTCCGATAACACATCTGCTGCGATGCTGTCCTTCGCAGCTGCAAGGTGCATCCTAAGATCCTGGACATTCACTTCCAGGAAGGTCTTCTTGTTCTCAGGGGCCATGGAGTTCCAATAACTCCGGACACGATCCATTCGGTCCGCTGACGACACTAGTTTCCGAACATTATTCAGCTTTCTCCGCTCCACAAGCCTCTGGGCGCTTGAAGAAGTCGACGAAGACTCCATGGTCGCCTGGTCCTCCTCATGCTGGGACTGCCGCTGCGTTTGGCTGGAAGATTTCTGCTGCAGCAGCCTGGCAGCAGCCACGCGGACCTCAATCTCCTTACGACGCTCCTCTGGTGTCTTGGTAGCCTTCTTGATCTCATTAGGACGACGTGCCGACTGCACCAAACGAACCTCCATAGGATCCTCCGTCAGACGTCGCATCGGAATAAGCCGAAACTTCTCCTCGCCACCACCTGCCCCATTCCCCAAGTTCTTCATCCAAGTTGAGATCGACGCGATGTTCGACTTCTGTATAAGCGCCCGAAGCTCTTGCTGGACATGAGCAATCCGTGCTTCTGCAGTCACAAACTTCAGCTGGCTCTCATCCTGCAAACTCTCCTTGGCAGGATCAACGGGGTTCTCAATGGCAAGTGCCCGCTCGCACTCCTGCACCACCTCTTCATACCCCTGGCTATCACTCGCCGCCTCGTACATCAAATTCGCGTAGAAATGCGCGAACTCGACGGAGTCCGGCGATATCAGCACAGCCTTACGTGCCGCCTCAACTGCGCACCGCAAATGCCGCAGCTTCGCGTTCTGATCATCCATGAGCGCAGCAACCTTAACAAAAACGGTCCCATGAACACGGTGAAGAAGAGCGGAAGCGTCGTGGTGCTTCGCGCACGCCTCCTTCATGAGCCTCAGGGCCTTGTTATGGTTCCCGCGGCGGAGCGCGGTGAGCGCCTTCTCACACTCCGCCTTGACAGCATCGACGGCAACCGGCACCAGTGGCGGCGGCGGCGGCGGCGGAGGCGTCTGGACGGCGTCGATCCGCGCCGCCTCATCAAGGGGGCTTCGATTCTGATCGTCGTTACTATTGCCTCTTCCGTCCTCGGTAGGTGGTGGCGGCGGCGGCAGAGGGCGGGGTTTGGGAGTGGTAGGGTTTCTCTTCCTGTTCCCCATGGGAAGAGAAACTGGGAAAAGGGAAGAGGAATTGGAAGAAGACGAGCGCTATCCCACCTCCCCGCCCATGGATCGGAGGGGTAGAAATGGAACCGAACCTAGCCAAAGCCCTCGTTTGGTGGATGACAAGGAAAGGAAAGGAAGGGTAGGTGTGATGTTGAGGTGGTCGAGGCGGAGGTGGAGGTGCGATTAGGGGGATTCGGATCGAGGCGGTGTCGGAATGGTGGAGGATGGGGAAGGGGAACCGCCGCTGATCGAAGCAGGGGAGGAGAGGGGAGGAGGCAGACTGGCAGAGACAGAGGCGGAGGCCTCCCCCAGGCTTTGCTGGAATGGCAGTGGGGAGTGGTGGGCAAGGGGATGGTCGGGATGGACTACTGCTGCATCTTCTAGATTTCTTCTCTTTCTGTTTCTCTCTCTAGGAGGGATGCTTGTTGATTTGTTTCTCTCTGTCTCTCTGTCTCTCTCTCTCTCTCTAGATATTGCTCTAATGACGGTTCAATTTCCTGTTTTCCTAGTACATTTCCTTAATTTAGGGGTAAATGTGGTCTTCTGACTGTGATGTGCATTGGCAACAGGGCATGATCTCTTTTTAAAAAAAACCTGGGCATGATCTACTACAAGAAGTCATGATATCTGAATGTTGTGCTAGTAATACAACAATTTCAATTATGAACTTTGATGTATTTCATGTTTCCCTTGAGCGGTTAAGTTCATCAAAAGCTATCTTTTGAGCTAAAAAACTATTCTTTAGTGAGACAAAAAAGGTTGAGCTCATGTCACTCCAACTAATCTCGTTTGTCTACTTGAAAGTTATTTCGACTTCGTTGTAAAAATTTTATACGATTGTCATTGCATTTACGTCGTAGTTTACCTTTGCCACCTTTACCTTTTACAGTCTGGTGCCGACTCAATGATATGATTTCCACGATCTTATCTTTTATCCTCTTGCTAAAATTTTCTTTGTTTTATTGTCTTACATCAATTTTCATTAAAATAAATACAAATACGTAGCTTTCCTGTCATGAAAATGATGCGATGGTAACATGTGACGTATTGTTCGAGATTTTACCATGTGGAGGAAGGGAGTCACGTGCAAGCAAGGCGAACCACATCACGTGCAGAAGAGCCTGGTAGGTTGCCAGCTATACATGCATGGGTTCGACTCTGTTGCATTGGAATTTCCAACACGTTTCAAACGATGGGTTGGGCAATTGTGTTTTTTCTTTTATCCCATTGTTGCCAGACACGAAGGCCATCGGCAGGACATGCAGGGTTTTTTTTAGACGGTGATATATAAATATTATTACTGTATTTAACTATGAGCACACCACTAAGTATACATAAAATACAATTATCATTCCTCTACATGGTTTAAGGGGTAAAATATTGTTACAGTCAATAACATAAGCCAAACAAGGTAAAACATAACATAATATAAGTCAAACACGACAAAACATAACTTGAACATCCATGTTGAAGTTTATCAAAAGAACTTGAACACCGAAGATCTAATTAGCTTAATATCCCTGTGTTGTTGCATTTGAAAAGCTTGAAGCTACAAACGTCGAGGCAATGGCAGACTGTTGGCTTTCATAATTGCATTTCCACTAACTAATGCATCAAGTGATAGGTCATCCATCATTAGGTGAGCATGGTCCCAATCAAGCTTCATCTGTCAACGAGCATGTGGTATGGAAGTATTGTCTGATTCTTGTCCAATAAAAAAAATTATATCCAACAAAAGGTTAGTGATAGAATGTGGTAAAATATTAAGGAAATATCTCTATCCTTGTTTTTGAGTATGGTCCTTTTTAACCATAAGCACCAAATTGTAACTAGAACAAAAATGTTCCACCCATGCTAGCAAATGTTGAACTTGAAGGTAATGTATAAGGAAAAATTTTTAAAAATATTAATACCATACAAATGATCGTTGACATCAATTAATAAGGATTCCCAGATAATTTTAAAAGTAGAACAATGTAAGAAAATATGTAAAGCTGATTCCTTATAAATACCATAGATTTCGCAATGAGTTGGACTAGACCAACCCCTATTAATTAAATTAAATTTAGATAAAATTGTATCATGAAACACTAGCCATGCAGGAATTTTAACTTTAAGGAGAGCATCACACTTTCATGTGGATTACTTATGTATAGACCTTAATTCTCCATCATTTAAAATGGCATAACAACTCTAGACTACGATTTTTTTCTAACTAAAAGATCTAGAAAATAGAACCATCTTCATTTGAGAATAATGTAGAGTTCAGAAGACCATATAGCTACTGAAAATGGAG
Source organism: Posidonia australis (assembly GCA_024699735.1). NCBI lineage: Eukaryota > Viridiplantae > Streptophyta > Magnoliopsida > Alismatales > Posidoniaceae > Posidonia > Posidonia australis. The sequence goes on from JAMKQA010018268.1 coordinate 12,512, forward strand.
ATTGGGATTATGTGGAGAAATAAATATACTATTGTTGAAAACTTCTGAACCTTTATTTAAAAATGTTGAACATTTTTGCAAGAGAAACTTTTTTATTCTTAGTCAAAAAATATAAGTTAGGGAAAATAAATTTCAGAGATTTATTTACAATCCATTTATTTTTCCAGAAAAGAATTTTCTTACCATTGTTAGCTGAAAATCTAGTGAAAGTGTTAACTATAAGGTAATAAGACTTTAATTCCTGTTAAAGTGATGAGGAATTACTAGAAAAGATATTCAATAAAGCTTTAAAGTTGATATGATAGAAATATCTACTATTGACAATGGTGGGTCTTTCAAGTCCATTGTAATTACCAAGAAGCTACTAAGGTAGTTTACATTTACATGCAGTACTACAATTTCTATTGTTAATAATCCCCAAACCATCTTATTATTTTTTCCTACAAATACATTTCCATTTAACAAAAGGAATACCTTTATATCTAGAAGAAAATGAAGTCCACAAGAATATCCTTTGAATGTATCAATTTTCTTCTCTACCTTAACAAGTAAATGAAGGATAGGTAAATAATTGGTCGGAATTGCTAATAACACAAAATTGAGGAGAGTAGATCATCTCCTAATAGATAAGTACCAACGCTCTTACTTCTATCATGTACCTACGAAAAGTACCAAACAAACACATATGAGTGGCCAATGAAAAATCACCTAGTACACACCCTTTTTAGACAAATGCACACAATATTGACATCCCTCCTAGATGTTGCAATACAATAATAGGGTGATACACTGTTGTTCGCCAAGTACACAACTCTGGCGTCTCTCCTTAATACTGTCACACCACAACAAGACAATACACTATTGCCCAGCAACACAAATTTTTAAAAAAATCATGTTTTTGAAAGCATTCTTTACATTTTCTTTCAAAATCATAATCATCCCTTTGCAAAACCGATTTCTTTCATTCCTTTCAAAATCAAATGCATGTCTTCAAAACCTTTATACATACTTGAAATGATCATACCTGCCAAGTCAAGTCTACAACTACACCAACATATCACACTAACACAAGATTTCTATTTAAATTCATTTAAAAACCATATTTCAAGAACCAGCACAATTTCTGATTTCCAAAACCACAACGCCAGCCATGAGTAAAGACCATACAAAACTACAACGCCACTCACGGGCGAAAATCATACAAGCCTCAATAGGAAACACAAGATCCATATTTCAAAATCACAACGCTACTCACAGGTGAGAACTGCAAATGTCCCAACAAAAACTGGCCACAAGTAGTCGTCAAAGACAAGGTCCTTGAACCCACTACACTGCCATAAATAATCGCAATTGTTTGTTCCGGCTCATAGGCCTCACAAGTTGTATCTGTCCAGTGTCAAGCAACCAACATTAGCTACAAACAGTTATTGAAGCCTCTAGCTTCTCTTAACTGTACTATCGCAGTGGACCATCCCGTATAGGAGTCCAACTGCTCTAGCAGCAGCCTTACTATGTCCTCAAAACACATACATGGGGAGCATCCTTACGATGCCCCTAATGCCCAAGCTTTTGGAAACTCCAACCCCAAATCCGGCCAACAGCAACACTGAGGATGATTAGAGTCTACCATATCCCATGTCCTACAGTACCTCAGCTCACAGTCACAAGGCTCACTCTTCGAATCAAACTCTGCAACCACAACCTAAGACGTGTCTTCGGCCACTCAAAAGTCTCAATACCCTTTATTGGCACGGTCTATCGGTTACGTGGTTCCTACAAAACCTCGGTACTTGAACTACACAGCATATCATGTAGCTATTCAGAGGTTTCATACCCCCTATGTTTGCTATAACGATACACTAGGTTCTGACAGTACCTTAAGCCTTCGACACTTTGAATAAGTGAAGTGTCATACTTCCAAATCCAACTAGCACCTCGACCCGCAGACCTCATCTTCGGCCTCGTGAATGATAATCTAAGAGTATCATATCTCCAAGATCCGACGAATACTTACCTCAATCTCTTGGTCTCTATCACGAGTGGAAAAATACTGGAAAACTCTTTCCATAAACCTGTGACACTTGAATTTGATTATCCATTTTTAATTGTAAACCATGTAATTAATTGTAATATTGTATAAATGGTTAATTAATTGATAATCTGTTATTTCTAGGGTGTGTGGAGGTTTGTAGACTTTCTGTGCACCTGTTCGTGGTTGTGGGATCAATGTGGAGTCTAATCAAAGGATGCACAGTTGTCTCGATTTGCGTGCTCGTCTTTTTCTCCTTTCTCTTTTTCTTTTCTTTTGTTTCCTCTCTCCCCACCTGTAACGCCCCAAACCTAGGTAAGCTACCTAAATCATAGTATCACAAGCAAAAACATTTAATTATAGCATTAATTAAACTATTATAACTAACTAAGGCTCACCTCCAGGAGTAATGTGCGGCTAGTGACTCTTTCATAGGCACCGAAACTGAACTACACTACCTGCACCTGAAACCGAACAAAGCACGCGTGTGACATATCTAAGTCATCCAGTAAGCGTCCCACATAGAAATCACAGTAAAACAACGAGAAAACACAAGTCTAGACTATTACAAAACGTAGTTCTCAAAATTCATTTCAAAACGTCATCTCTTTTTTTAAAAAATATTTGAAATCTCTATCCAAAACATGTCTTTTTCAAAAGCTCACATTCTCTTTTCCAATTCATGCATTTTAAACCTTTTTTTTGTGCACTTCGAGAAATCCACATTTTCTGCCAGATCCAACCTAAAATACAGGACCTCACAGGGCTCAAAACATAACCATATACATTGGCTGGTAACTGGTTAAAATATGATGCATATTCCTCGCTAGAATCTAAAGACAAAACACACGACTCATTCTAGCTAAAACTATACATTTATTTCCACTTTTCTTATTAGTGTTACCTTGATCAGATGTAACTAGGCACACAAACATTTGGTGAGGACACCATTTTCCCTACCTCCTTGCACTGCCGCAGTGAAGTTCCCTGTGCGGGAGGATACCGCCCCGACTAACAGGTCTCAATTTCAATTCATATGCATGAGGATAAGTTTTTTTCTAACGTTTCATCGGTGACCCTAACACCTGCTTCATATACCTAGGCTCAGCCTACACCATCTTAAGCTCGATGACCACCGTCGTATTTGACAATTGATATTTTATTAATTTATCGACACCAACCCCTAGTAGTCCCACATTGGCAACCACGGTCGTATTTGACAATTGGCTTCATTGGAGTTTCATACTCCCACCACATTGTTGACACCAATCCCTTGTGGCTCCAAAACACATTATTTTCTTTTTCAGAACTCTTGGATTTTCTTTTCAAAACCATTGTTTATTTTCTTTTTTCTGCAAGGGATTGTTCTCATGCAAACATGACTCTTCATTTGGGTCCCAAGCTCAAAACCATGTAAAATTATGCACTCATATCCATTATTGGGTCTCATGCCCAAAAACCACATTAAACAAGCATTTATCAATTTCTGACTATCTTTGGGACTTCAGGCCCAAAACCATATTTAATTTTATTTATTGAATTTCATATTCCTCCATGTTATCCACATGGGGAGAACTTCATTAATACATGTCCATTATCCATTCAAATCATTTATTCGTCATTTATCACACACAATTAATCATATGGGCAAAAGGTCTGGTTCTACTGACCGAACCAGATCGGCATACCGAACTAGACAATAGATACCCAAAACGGTCGACCAAAATTGAGAATCGGTCATCTAAAAATCCCTACTTCGATCGATTGAAATCCCCTAAAACAAAAAATTAGTCATTTTTTGTCTACCCAAATAGGGTCTCTGGTCGAATACTGATAGAAAAACGGTGTGTCGAACCAAAATTGGCATACCAAAATTCTTGATTTCAGTAAACTTCCCATGTACCCTACCCATTCATTCGCAAGAATTGGGACCTCCGGTGGACCCAACAAACACACCACATAAAACATAAATAAAACATGGGGTGTAAACCTCCCAGTCTACTTCAAAACCCCTCAAACCATTCATCAATCCATTAAACATGCTTTCCACAATAAAATCATAAATACATGAAGCTCATTACATGACTACTATAGCACGCATCAAAATTTCGGCCATAAATCCACAAAATTCACACAACTTAGCATGATCTCTACATATTCATGTCATTCACATCATTTCTATCATTCCTACTATTTTCCCATGATTTTACATGCAATTTACTTCATTTTCATGCATTTATTCCATTTTCTAAAACAAAAGAGCTTCCTCTTGTGACGAGCTCACTCAACTCCGGTGGGCTTCTCCTCCTCACGGCGACGCCCGGCCTCCGACGACGCACCAACTCCACTTCTATCTCTCCCCTCTTACATAAGCCACTACTTGCGATTGCCCTGGCCCTGATCGTGCCTTCCATGTCATCCCCTCCGGCCCTCTTAAACTTCTCTACTCCGATCGCCTCCACGAATCCCGCTAACTGTCCTCTGCCTAAGTTGACAATGGAGGAGACGGAATGAGCACGGGATCGTCCGTGGAGGCATGGGTGTTGGAGAAAAAAAAGAAAGAAGAGGAAGGAGACGGGCACACCCCTCAAGGAGCACTATGCTCAGGCTGACTAAGGTCAAATCTAGGTCCCACACACACGGGCACAATGCCAGAAACCACACAATCAGGGACCAATGAACCCAACCACATAGAGGGAGACACACAATAATACCAGAATATCAAATTATCCATTAATAAACCATTTTCAAATATTACAATTAATTACATGGTTTACAATAAAAAAATAAATGATTAGGTCCAGGTGTCACATCCTACCCCCTTATAAGAATTTCGTCATCGAAATTCAGCTCTAAAAAAATAAGTAGGGGTACTGTCTTTGGATGTCCACCTCGCTCTCCTAGGTAGCTTTCTCTACACCATGATGTTGCCACTGAATCAACACCAATGGAATCACTTTATTCCTGAGGACTTGCTCTTTTCTATCTAGTATCTGAATTGCATTTTCAATCATAGACATGTTCTCCTGCAATTCCTCTAGCTACACTGGTATAACCTAGGACGCATCGGCCAAGCATTTCGTCAACATGGACACATGGAAGGTGTTGTACACCGGCCAACTCCAGAGGCAAATCTAGTTTGTATGCCACTTCACCAACCCTCTTAGTAATCTGGTATGGTCCAAAGTATCTAGGGCTCAGCTTGCCTCTCTTTCCGAACCGCATTGCTCCTTTAGTTGGTGACACTTTCAAGAAAACAAAGTCTCCTACCTCGAATTCCAAAGGTCTCTGCCTCCTATATGCATAACTCTTCTGCTGACTTTGATCAGACAACAAACTCTTCCTGATCAGGTCCACCTTACCCTTGTACTATTGTACGATATCGAGCCCAAACAACTATCTCTCACCCACCTCACTCCAGCAAGTGGGTGTCCTACAGGGTCTGTCATATAGTGCCTCATATGATAGACCGAAACTGAGGATCGGTTATCCAAAAATTCTTACTTCGGTCAACCAAAATACCTTATATCGATTGAAATCTCCTAATCAGAAAACCAGGTATTTTCGACCTACCGAATTAGGGTCTCTAGTCAAATACTAATTATAAAATGGTATGCCAAATCAAAATCGGTATACCAAAATTCTCGATTTCAGTAAACTTTCCCTGTATCCTACCCATTCGTTCACCGAAATTGGGACCTCCGATGGATCTAACAAACACACCACATAAAACATGAATAAAACATGGGGTGTATACCTTCAAGTCTACTTCAACACCCCTTAAACCATTCATCAATCCATTAAGTATGCTTTCCACAATAAAATCTTAAAGACATGAAGCGCATTACATGACTACTGTAGCACGCATCAAAATTTCAACCATAGATCCACAAAATTCACATAACCTAGCATAATCTCTACATATTCCAGCGATGCACCAACTCCACTTCTTTCTCTCCCCCTCTCGCACAAGCCACTGCCTACGATTGCCCTGGCCCTGATCGTGCCTTCCATGTCATTCCCTCCAGCCTTCTTATACTTCTCTGCCCAATTGCCTCTGCGAATCCCATCGACTGCCCTCTACCAGAGTTGACAATGGAGGAGACGGAATGAGCACGAGGTCGTTCGTGGAGGCACGGGTGTTGGAGGAAAAGAAGAAAGAAGAGGAAGGAGACGGGCACACCCCTTAAGGAGTACTATGCTCAAGCTGACCAAGGTCAAATCTAGGTCCCACACACAGGCACAATGCCAGAAACCACACAATCAGGGACCAATGAACCCAACCACACAGAGGAAGACACACAATAATACCAAAATATCAAATTATCCATTCATAAACCATTTTCAAATATTACAATTAATTACATAGTTTACAATAAAAAAAATGGATGATTAGGTGTAGGTTTCACACCACCCCTCACGCGCGAGACTCCTCCTTCTTCCCTATCTTTTCTTCCTTCTTTCTTCTCTCCTCACAAGTGCCACCATAAGAAACCCATTCTGTCTTGTCCCCTCCGTCACTAGGGTGATGGGGCTGGTGGTAGGCGTGATGCAGGGAGGAGGTGGAGATAAAGAGGAAAGGGAGCCGAAGGAGGGAGGCAAGTGGAAGGGAGGCGAGTCAAGCCGAGGGAGGAGGAGAACCAGTGTTGCTTGGGAGAGGAAGTGAGGTCGGAGGTGTGCACCATGCTAGGGTTGCACCGGAGGTCGGGGAAGCCCACAGGGACCGCTGGAGCTCGGTCAGGTACACGTCTCTCACCTTCCCCTCCGTTCTTCTCTTTTGGGTAGGGAATTAAAAAAAAACCTAAATGCATGCACAAATGGGGAAAAAAAGTGAAATGGGTAGGAAATTGAATATATTACATGGATATATTGAGATCTTGAGATTTGATGGAGTTTTCATTGGGTTTATGCATGAGAATGCCATATGTGTTTTAAGGCTAATCTCTGAGCATGTTGCCTTTGAGAATTTATATTTTGATGCATGATGAATGGATTTGTAAATGGTTTAAGGGGTTTTGAAGTAGACTCGAAGGTCTATACCTCACGTTTTATACATAATTTTTGATGTGTGTTTGATAAGTTCTCCTCTCACTCCCATGGAGGAGAAGAGTCAAGCGGCTGAAGTTGGGTCGTTTTCTGCAATCGTAGAAAACAGTATACCGAATTGGATTCGGTATGCTGATTTGTTGCTTAGTTATGCTTTAAGCCACTGATTCGGACAATCGAAAGATTTTGGTCGGCTAAGTCAGGAGATTTCGGACGACCGATGAAAGGATTAGCTGCCTGTTTTTGACTTAGAAAGGGGAATATGATCGGAATTCGGACGGCTGTGTAATTTCAGTCGATCGAATTCAGGTAGTTCCAAACGACTGGCTGTTTTCAGATGACCGAGTCAGGGGATTTCGGTCGATTGATTATGGTTCAATTTACCAAACTAGACCCCTGACCCATATGAACAAATGTATTTGGAAAGTGAAAAATAAATGATTTTGAATGGATAATGGACATGTATTAATGAAGTTTTCCCCATGTGGATGACATCGAGGAATATGGAATCCAAATGAATAAAATTTAATATGGTTTTGGGCTTGAGGTGAAACACACGTAAAATTCATTTTGTTTCAGAATTTTTGAGAATTTATTGTGACATTTATGGGTATTTATGGCGGTTGGTGTATTTTGGGTCATTTTGACCCTTTTGCCTTTCCAATTTTGTATCTTGATGCATGGTGAATGGATTTAAGTTTTGTTTGTTGGGTTTTGGGGTAGACTCGAGGGTCTACCACATATGTTTTATTTGAGTTTTTCGATGGCTATTTGGGGGATCTGATCGGAGCTCCCACCCTGAGCGATTTACGGGTGCCCTGTTACTAGTCGCCTGAATTCTGACAGAAAACTGGGGGCGTGGGCCGATTATGCTAGCCACATGCACGGGTTCGGTAGTGATTCTGGCCCCTGGTTCAGGCTTTGTTGGCGTTCAGAAGAAAGTGGCAAGGGTGCGGGCCAAATGCGTGGGCCACATGCACGTGTCTGGCAGGGTATTTTCTAGGGTTTTCTTTGATTTTTGGGAAATATATTTTTAATGTAGTAGTTTTCCCGATTTGTTTGTATTGTCCCTGTAATATGGGATTATGGGTCGTCAGTGGTGGTCCACTAGGACACCTGATGCACCACTTTGCCGAGGTTTTGGAAGAGTTTTCAAAGATATGAAAATGGTTTTGGAAATGGATTTCAGGGAAATAGTTGTCCTATTTTGGAAAATGTTTTCCTGGTTTTCTATGTGCAGGCCAAGACAGTGTGGGACTGTGTCGTCGGGACCAGGGACTGTGACGACATTCTCTGGTGATCTGGCTTGACTCCCTGGTTGAGGTCGAGGGCCGAGATACCTGAGGCTGATGGGTGTCGTGTTTTAGAGGTATGAGACTCCTTGACTGTCGTCCCAAGGCGAGGGTTGTGGTCCACAGGTTGAGGGTCTTGTGGCATGACAGAGGGGTATGATACTCCTGCTGTCGCTGTAAGCACTGTGGCTCGGGTGTTGTCGGGTGTGGAGGTATGACACTCTCTCCTGAGCACCGTGTGTGGAGGACGCCGTGAAGAGGCGGACCCTGTGGTGGCTAGTGCGGGTGGAACACGTGCCCCGTAGCTGGTAGCGTCCTGAGAGAGAATCGCGGAATGGTGAACGCTCCTGCATAGGGTGGCCGTCACGACTCACTGTGGTAGTGCAGAACGCTGGGGTCGCTCCTCAGTGAACTGCGTGTGGCCAGAGTTAGGTTGCCTAGTACCGGGCTTCCCGACTCACTGTGTGTGATTTTGGCTATTGAGGGCCTTTGCTTGTAGCTTTGGGTTAGTAGAGCCTCGATTGTGGTTTTGGCCGATCTAGGCTTGGTTTATGAGGTTTCGAGAAAATGGTTTGCAAAATGAAAATTGATTATAGTTTTATTTTCCATGGTTTTCTTGGGGTGCGTATTAGGTGACTTCTATCACTCATACATTTTTCCTCGTGTTTTTGGTTTGCAGGTGCAGGCATGCAGAGGGTTAGCGTAGTGCATATAGTCTGGAGTCTCCTAGCAGTACACACAGGTTCTTGGTAGTTAGATATTTACTGTTTGGCTTTAATTTTTTCGTAATTTAATTTGTTTTAAATTATTGTGGAAAACAAGAGGCGTTATAGATTTTGGTATTAGAGTTCCAGGTTCACTAGGTTGCACTACACCTAGGGTGTTCGGTCTAGAGACTCCATAGGTTTTGCATGCATTATAGAGTCTGCACCTGATTTCTCACCATGGTTTTCTGGTTGTTGTTTTGTCTGTGGTGTAGGTACTTTGCTTTTCTCCGGCAGGATGCCTCCTCGTGGTCGTAAGTGTTAGATATATCTTCTTTATTTTGATGATTACACCTGGATATATTTTCATAGAAAAAGGATTTATATGTTGTAAATCTATGTACTCAGAAAAAGGATTGAAGAATGTAATTAAGTTATGTAAGGTTTATTTTGTAAAAAGTCAAATATTTATAGAGTTTCATGAAGTATCAAAATTGGCATACCGATTCAGGTGAAAACGACATATCGAAGAAGAAAACGGCGTACCGAGTCAGGAGAAAACGGTATACCTATCGACATTCTGAATTCAAAGAAGAAACCAAATCGGCATACCGAGGAAAATCGACATACCGAAGCAGGAGAAAACGGCACTAGCATCGGAATTCTGGAAAAACTGAGGAGATAAAGATGAAGACAGAAACGGCATACCGAGATGAAACAGCATACCGTTTCAGGAAAAATCGGTATTCCAAAATAATTTCGGCATACCGAATTGCCTGTCAAGTGCAGACTGAAGATCAAAACGACATACCGAAAGACTAGTCGTTTGTGACCGTTTTTTGGTCGTTAGACACATCTTTCGATGGTCTTATGGCTATAAATAGGACTCGATTAAGCCTCGATAATGACACACCTCTACATACTTGTAATTCTATATTCTTTTTGTCATTTATTCTCCTCACGAGCGATATTGTAAAGCTATTGTTGTAATCGAGCTTTGTAAGAGGGAAGTCTCAAACTTGTAAAGCATCAGGCAAAGGCTCTAGCTTCTCGGGATAGAGAAGTGGGAGGAGCAAGAGAGGAGTTGGTGGGACAACCAACAAGTAAGTTCTTGATTGTTTTAAGCATAAGGGAAAAATTTCAAGAGGATCTTGAGGAGTAGACTAGGCTGGGGTTACCGAACCACTATAAATCACTTGTGTTTTTCAATTTCTCTCATCCCTATCTTGTGCATTTATTTTTTGTGCCATCAAGTGTATATGATAAGTATTAGTTGATTAAACACATTGCTTG